>JAQSEB010000106.1:0-298978 GCA_030063045.1 Pratylenchus scribneri | reverse complement strand
ATATATATATATATATATATATATATATATATATATATATATATATTAGAGATAATAGATATTTTTTTTAAAATAATATAAATTTTTATTATTTTTTTATTAATATTATTTTTCAGATTATTTTGTATTATTTTATTTAAAATATTTATTCCTTTTTTATTTCCTCAATTCTCCTTCAAATTTATTACAATGGAGAAAGAAAAATAAAAAAAAATAAAATTCAATCTTCTTGATTGAAATAAAGATAGAAAGGAAATAAACAGGAGCATGAATCATTGCTAACAACTATATAATGCATCGGCTATAATTCCATTCTAATTTATTAATAAATAAATTTTTAAATATGTCATTCTAAAAGATTTAAAATATTTATTTTATAATCTAAATATATTTTTATATGTGAAATTTTTTATTTTTCCGATTGGTTGTACTTTTACAATATTATTGATCATAAATTAGGAAAAATGTAATTTTAACATATATTAATTTTTAATCTAAAAAATATTAATATTATTTTACAATTTATTAATAAATTAATATACCAATTAATTTTTATAATTTAAACTTGCAAAAGAAACGCATTTCCCAAATGAAATTTGGACTCATGATTATTATGCTTGGGAATGTGTGATTATTATTTGGAATTTGATTATTATGTTTTTTATGTGTGATTATTGATTAATGTGCCAATTTTCTCTTTATATCTATCAATTCAAACTTTAATTAAAAATATCGGAATTTCTACGCGAAAGCAGAACCGGAGACGATGACGCAAATAGAAAAAAATTTTCAGATCAAAGCATCCATTCCCACTTGATTACCAATAGAAATCTGCCAATTTGCGAGTTATGAATGGTACTTGCAAAGTAGATTTAAATTATATTTAAATTAAATTTATTGAATTGAATTTTTTTAAAACAAATAGAAATTTATTAAAAAAAAGTTTTACAGAGATTAATAACAAAGATTTTTAATTATTTGCTTTCATGCATATTGAAATTTCTTTAAATCTTTTCTTCTACAAATATTTCTTTGGTACTAATTAAATTAAAGTAAAAATTCTACTTAGTTATTCAAATTAATATGTTTAATTTTTATAAATTTTAAAATTCTGCGTAAAAATTTAAATTAAATTAAAAAATATTAAAATTTACAATTATTTACCCAATTATTTATTTTGTACAAATTATAATTTAAAAGGAAATTTATTTTGCATGTTTCGAAATTTTTTTTAAATCAAAATTTAATTTGATCAATTATTTATAATTAATAAATTTATTCTAGTTTAAGAAAAATAATAAAATGTTTTTTTATATTCAATTATAATTTTGATATAGATAATTTTATACAAGTTAAAAAAATAGGTTTTAATAGGTTATTTTTTTTCCTTCTCGCGCACGCAATATCTCATTTAAACTGCCTTTTCATCCTCTACAATATATATTGATTATAAACCATTACCCACAAAATTGCCCTTTAATTATTCTTTAGAAATGCTTCAAAAAAGATACTAGCAAAATCGCTGTAAATATCTTTGCGATTGAATCCACAAATTCATAAACAAGGCCATCATGTATTTAAATTTTAAGAAGAGTTTATGTATTTTTTTCTTTCTATATTCATAATAAAATGTATTTTCGATCAAATAATTTTCTCAATAAATAAAAGAATTTATGTATTTTTCACACAGAAAAATATAATTTTTTTCATATTTTTTTCTACTTAATTTATATATATTTTCTCTTAAGAATAATTATTTGATAAAAATTTTCATACAATTATATAGTGAATGAATAAGTAGGCTAAATTTGTGCAAAGAAAATGGATGTTTGGATATAATTCCGGACATAGACCCGACGGAATTATTATTAATTAATTAAACAAATTAAACATTGAGTAAATTTATTCTTTCTGAATACAGTATTAATATTTTAAAAAATTTTTTTACTATCATTACGCTGCATTATGTAAAAATGTTATTTATAAAAATTTAAATAAATTCTTTTTATTTTCGAAAGAAATTTTTAATTATTTATTCATAATATGATCTTTAAGGCACTGAATATTATTGAGAAAAATATTAATATTATTACATTTTTTTAATTTAAATTAACATAGGTCAAATTTTTTATTTTTTTTTTAAATTATATTTATTAAGTTTAATATTTTATCTAGTAAATTTTATTTTACAGTGGGCAAATTATTTCTGAAAATTTTTATTGTAAAAAGACCCATATAAAAACTTTTGCTCTATATATGAATTATTTGAATTTCATAATATTTAGGCATTGTTTTAAAAAATTTTACTTTGATGACAATTAAGATTCATTTTTAAAAGATAAGATTCATTTAATATTTTTTTAATATTTTTAGACAAATTTTTCATTGAAAAAATCTAAAAAGTATAAAAATAAAAAATTTTTATCATTATACTCGTTGTTAAATGTTAAGAGTATTCACTACTCTTAGATCATTAAAATAATTTTTAAATTGTAATATATATTTTAAATAAATATTTTATATTAAGATCGATATTATCCATTGGAACTGATGTAATTTATCAATGATGAAAGATTATTAACTTTTTATTATTATCATCAATATTATATTTTATATCATATTCTTTTTTTCTATAAAATTTTATTTTAATTAGCTAAATTATCTTATTCCGATAATCTTCTTTAATTAAAAAATTGGTTCAAAAAAAAGAAGAATAAAAAAGCGATTGTTTAATTTCTATAATAATATAGGTCAAAAAAGGCAGCATATTCATTTTTATGTCATCAAATAATATTTTTTCATCCAAAATTTTTTATGTATTTTATCTTATTATTAAATTTTTTAAATAAAATTTATGATCATTTGGTAAAAATGTTCACATATATTTTAAGTTTTCAAGTTCCAGGTTTGTTCTTTTTATGTTTGGCGGGCAATAACCTGTCATATGCAAACTATGGGCATTTGATTTTTATCAAATTCGGATCTAATATATAAATTTTTGGCAAATTTATATCTTTTCCAAATTTTACCCCACTGTGTTTGGGAGAAACATTAAGTAGGATGCTGAAAATGATTACAAAATAAATTTTTTAACTATTTGAAAGGGGTTAATATAAATATTTTGTATAATATTTTTATATATTTTAAGAATCATTTATGGGTCGAAATTAAAAATAATGTTTATATATAATACCTAACAATTTATAAAATTTTTTATTATATTTATAATCATAAAATTTTTGGAAAAAAATAATATTTAAATATTTTTTATACAAATTTTTTTATTTATAATATTTTTAATTGAAAATATAATATTATGAATTTTTTAATTTATATAATTCTATGAATTATTTCTATTAATTTAAATTTTCTTTATTAATATAATATTAACTTACTTTTTTAATATAATAATAATTTAAAAATATCTACTTTTTATAATCATGTCTGTATTTATAAAATAATAAAAATTTTATTAAAATTATTGATCATATTTATATTTAAATATTTCAAGTAGATAACTCTAATTAAAATAATATCACGACATATTTATTAGGGAAATTCAGAATTTTTTTTAATTTTTACAATTTAATTTAATTTTTTGTACATAATTTTTAATTTAATAAATAATAATTTTTTAATAAAATTAAATATAAATTTTTTATTATATTTATTTTAATCTCTAATATATGTAAAATTTTATCAATTTTTCTTTTTAAAATATTATATTTTAAATAATTTATATTAAGAAAGAAATTTTTTAAAATATTTCTAATATTTATTTTACTGATTTACAAATTTTAAACATAATTTTAATTAAAAATTTTAAATATTGTGGCTAAAATTTCGATTTGATTTTTTCGCTTAATTTTTAATCGTTTTCAGTATAAAAATAATCTTAAAATACTTGATTTAAACAGAATAATTTTTTCTTAATATATTATTCTTCTTCCTCCTATCTTTCTGAAATATTTTATCTTTTAATCAATAAGACATTAATCTTCGTGCTTGTTGTACAATTTCATGATATTTTTCCTTTGTTTAAATTTAGTTATAGATGAATTAGCGCAAATTGCTAACTTCGATGGAAATTTGGCACTCAAGTAATTTTTAAAGAATTTTTTATTAAATTTAATTAATTCGGGATTAAAATTGGCTGCATTAATAGCAACGCAGTTGTTCATTTGTTACATAAGCATAAAGACAACAAAAATGAAGAAGAGAATTGAGAATCTGCATCCAGTTTGATGAGTGATGAATTCTTCTTTTATTATATAAATTTCGAAAAAAATTTTTATTTAGATGAAAATTAGGTCAAATATTATTTATAAAATTATATTTAATTTTACTGTTTTTTTAAATATATATTTACAAGAATAAAAATAGTCTCAATTTTATTATTTTATATTTTTTTGATATTTATAAATTTCTTGATACGATTTTAAATACTATTTTATAAACAATTCTAAAAATTTTAATAAATAATATATTAATTTATTGATGCTCTCATTGATTTATTGAAAATTTATATTCATATTTTAATTTATTTTGTGACCAAATTCATAAAAAATAATTGAATTGTAATAAAAGATAAATTTATATTGTTTTATTTAACTCTTTTAATATCAAGAATTTTTTTAGTATAAATATTATTTCATTGTTGGATCTCTAATGAAATAATATGAATTTGCACATTCCCATAGATGTTCTTCTCCTGTGAAACCCAAAGCTAGAACTTCTAGCGGGAAGATACCCTCTTCCGAAACTACCGAATGAATATGGGGAAATTTGAGTGCCATTCCTCGGCTAATAAAAAAATTAAAATAATTTTATTAATATTTTTTATTAAATTATTATACACAATTTTATGAGGAATTTTCAAGTATTTAAATTAGATATATTCATTTTATAATTTCAAAAAAAAATTAATTTTTGTAAGAAATATTTCAAATACAATGTCAACGAATAATACCATAATTTAAATATGAATTTTTCATAAAATTTTAAATTATAAATAATATTTTACAATTTTTTTTAATTAACATTTCTATTTTTTTATTTTATATATATATATTTTTTTTAGAATTTAGCATATTATTATGGAAAGAATTTTATACAACAAATTTTTTTTATATTTTATATAATTTATTCATATTAAATTAAATTTTATTATAATAATTCTTTGAGCATATTTGCTGATTTTATTATTCGTTATTAATTATGTTATTTTAGCTTACTTTGTTAATATACATTTCAAAAATTTTATTGTAATCCGATGAATATAAACTTTAAATTATTAATAAATATATTATTATATGTACTTTAGAAAAATTTGCTAAAATTTTTACTATATTATTTTGTGCAAAGAATATAAATAATTTAAGTTAATAAATTTATTATTAATAAATTATATTTATTTATAAATATTCTTCAAAAATATGAACCTTTTAAAATATCATTGACACAACATTCTTTCTATTATAAGAAATTGTATTTCCTTTTTTTATTTAAATATTTTATATATATATGTATTTTATAACTTGAAAAAAATTAATATATATTTAATTAAAAAGAATAAGTTTTTCAAATTCAAATATCTTCCTAGGATTTTAATCAAAAATTTCACCAATATCAAGCTTGGATATTATTTTCAATAATATATTCAATTTAATTTTCTTTTGATGTTATTAAATTTTTAAGTTTAATAATTATTCATGAAATTTATTTAAAAATTTTTGAATCAATTATAATCTAATAGATAATTATTACTTTTTATTAAACATATGTAGATCTTACTAATTTTTTATATTGTTTTAATTAAGTAACATTGTTATAATCATTATTATCTTTAGATTAATGATAATTTATAATATTTTAAAATTTTTTAAAGCAAATAATTTTTAGTGAATTGTAAAATTAATCATGATTAATTCTTAATAGAATCAGTAATGTATTTTTAATATTATTTGCCGATCGTTCCTTTAATAATATTCTCATTCTCAAAAACCTGTAATCATTCTCAAAATACCTGTAAAAAAATTTAAAATATAGAATTTTTGGGAAAATTTTTTCAGATCTACAAATTCTTTTTTGAATTTTGTAAATTTTATTATTAAATTATTGTTTCTTTCTTAAAATACAATTTATGTAATTATTGAGATATATTATTCTTCTTTGGTATTTATATTTAAATTTAAAATAAAAATATTTCGATAATTATAAAATGAAATTAGCTCGATCATTTTTAATTATTTTTAAAGCAATACAATTCGAATATGCAAATAATTCAATCAATTTTTTTATCAAATTTTATCTGTCGACGCAACAGAACAAGAAATTAGTAATTAATCTTAAATGGAACTGCCAAAATAAATGAAATATTTTTTCAAATACATAATATTAATATAAATTTTATTTTGGGCATAAATTAGATAGGCTTAGATGAATAAATAAAATAAAACGTAATTTTATTATCCAAGCATATCAGTTTTTAACCGACATAGATAATTAATTTATATATAGATAAAATTAATTTTAAAACTATGCATTACGATTTTTTATTGTTTATATTTTAATCAAGGTCAAATTTTTTTCTATTTTAATAAATTTACATATTAATTAATTTATTTTTTGTTTATAATTATTATTATATTTTATTTTTACATGTATAAATTTAACGAAGAAAGTATAAAAATTTTTTTAAACAAATGTTAAATTTATTTTTTTTTAATTTTTTGTAATAGCCAACCATGGCCTTTGAGGAAAATTTTCTAATTCATTTTTATATTGATTCATATTTCGCTTACTATTCATATTCATTTTACAATATGAAATTTTCTATTTCGTTTTTCTAGTATTAAATTCCAATAATTTTTTTAATACACTTGTAAATTTATTTTACATTAATTTAAGAATTTTGATCATAAATTTATAAAAATTTTTTAAATTAAATAATTTTATTTTTTTTTGGAAAAATTATTTAGGTTGCCGTTGGTCCACCAACAAATTATCGACAATTCTCTTGAAAGGTTCGCATTTTGACATATTTCCATTTCTTCGTTTGCCATTGTTTTCATTTTTTATCTCCATCCTTTTTTAGTATAATAGATATTTGATTGTTAGTATTTTTAATTTTTTTGGCTTTTCCACTGCAAATTTTATATTATTTTTATGATTTTATTTGCATTTCTTCAGAAATATAAATTGATTTTCCATATAATTCACTTAATATAAGAAAAAATTTAATTTATAAATTATTTTTTTATTAGAAAGTAAAAAAGTATACTAAAATAGTATCAAAATCCTCTCATTTTTTTAAATAATTTTCTATTTATAGAATAATAAATCTAGACAATCTTGCCCATATGGAAACGAATTCACGTTTGATCTTGATTTTGACATTAATCCGCCTCACCTATTTAAGCTCACACAATTTAAATGATCAAATTACATTAATATTAAATTTTTGTGAGGAATTATTTTTTTATTTTTTTTTATTAATTTTTAATATGCAATTTAAATAATATAAAAAATTATTATTTTTTATATTTATTATTTAGACGAATATATAATTTAGGATATAAAAGATTTGAAGCAATCATTTAAATTTTTTTGATGAAATTTAAAAGACATTTTTATAGTTTGTTAAAATTAATTGAATATTTCATGAAATTATATATTATTTATTTTTAAAGTAATTTAATACCTTTTTATTTCTGGCGTTCATTTTGATATGTAATGATTCGTTAAAATTCAATTAGAATTAATTAAAATTTTTTCATATATATAATAATAGGAGAGTTTTTGAGAATTTTTTAATTAAAAAATTATTTTATTTAAAAAACAATTATTTAATTATTTTTTATTTCTCAGTTTAATTCAATTTTTATTTATGATATTTTTAAAATAAGAAAATTTATTATTATTTTTCTAATTTAAATATCCAATTTAGGGCATTATTTTTTTATCACTATATTTTTATAAAAAATCTTTTATTATTTCTTGTTTTTTTTTTTATTTTTCAAAATAAAATTTTAAAAATATTTTATTCCCTTTAATAATATCGTATAAAATATATAATTTTGATTTTATTCATTAACATCCATCGCTATTTTATTACATTTACATTACGAAGCCACTAATTGAATTTAAATTGGTCGGAATTGGCACATTTGTGCCTCAATTTCATAAATGAAAACGGCTCGAGATATTGGCAATTATAAAATTCTTTAATTATATTATATTTTTATTTATATTTAATTTACTCATTTGAGATAAACAATCGGATTTAGATGAACTCTAAAAATTTTTAAACGATTTTATTCATTTAAAAAAAATGCAAATATATAGCTTTAACGGTCAATTGTAACTATTATTATATTGATAAAAATAGCATTATATATTTAATTTTATTATTGATTATATAAATTTTTATTATTGATAATATAAATTTATCATTCATATTTTATATTTTTTAAAATTTAGATGAATAAATTAAATTTTTTGATTTTTTATTAAAAAACTAAAATTCATTTGAACACATCCTTTTAAAGAATGAATATATCCTTATTTTGAAGAAATATGCTGAAAATTTTCTTTATTTTTTACTATTTTTAAAGAATATTTATTCTTTTGAATTTTTTATTTGTTAATGATTTGGATTTTTGAATTTATTTTATAACATTTTAAATTAAATCTGGAAAATCCTATAATTTAAAGCAATATTTCCACATGTTTGCAAATAATTTTTGCTTTAAATCTTTTTCATAGTTTTTTTTACATAGTAGCCATGGTAAGATGCGCGATTGTTTTTTTACGAATTTTACTATTTTCTCGATTAAATAGTTATTATCCATTAACAATTATTAAAACATTTTGATCAAAAACATATAGCAACGGCATTTGCTTCATTTTCATAGAACAATCATCGATCAATTTATTTATACTATATCTGGATCTTTTTTTCATTTTTTTCAGATAATATACATTTAGGTAAATTATTCTTGATTTATTATGATAAATATATTAATGGTTTCAGAAATTTTAGAATTCAATTTGGATCAATAGTTTGGTATAAATATTTTATTATTTATAATACTTTTTTCTAGTTATTTTCTTATAATTTAATTATTTTAATTTAAAAACATTTTGAATCTATTAATAAAATTTTTTATAAGATAATAAATCGATTTTTTTATAAATTTTCACAATAAATTTATAAATGATTTTTATTGAATTATGGCTTTATCATTTTGTAGGGGAGATACTTCCGATGAATTTTCAGATGATAATCTTTAATCGATTGTTTAATAATGTATCAATATTTCGATTAAAAAAAAATTTAAAATATTTTTTATAAATAATTACAGAACATTCTCGAGAAAATATATATTATTCATTTGAATTTAACGATTTTTTGCTTTTTTATTTAAAATATTATGGATTTTTTTTGATTGAATTTTATAAAATTAATTAAGGATATTATTTTTATCAATATTGTTCTCAATATTTTTTCAAATACTATAAGGATGTAAGATTTTCTTTTTTAATTTTTTAAATATTTATTATAAAAGAATCAATTGTTAAACATTTTATATTATTCTAAAAAACTAATTATTTTATAAATAATGAATTTTTAAATTTTTTATCAATAAATAAACAGTAATATAATTTAAAGAAAACATTTTATTTTTTTCTATTTAAATTCATTTAAACATGAGAAGAAAAATTTTTTTAAAGCATTATTTTATTCTAACAAACTATATTTTGTCTTTTTTAAAATTTGTATCGCGATCCTCGAATTATAACAAATTTTTTAATTTTTTTCATCTTTACGATTTATTTTCAATATAAATTTAGAAAATTCAATTAAAGATGTCTTTCACTGGTAGGCAATCAATTCGGTAAAGGAACAAATAGCATGACCTGTTACAAATTTTTTTTGATTTGATAAAATATATCTTTTTTTTTAATATTTATTTGATTTATTTTATTTCGTCTCTATTAATTAAATTTTCTATACAAATTTTTATTAGATATAAAAATAATTCATATATTAAAATTTTATTGTTTTCCGTTTAATTAATTTTGTAAAAATAATTTGCTTGAAGAATTTTTAAAACCAATTATGTTGGAAGAATTTTAGTAAAGATTATTTTAAATTTAATTCTTTAAATTTAATACCTCATTAATCTAATTTTTTTTTGAATATAATTTTGTATTACTGTTAATAAATAAGAATTTGTGATTATTGAAATGAATTATTTTTTTGAATATTATTTTTCGAATTATTTATTACTTTTATTTTAAATTTTGAAAAATTTTTTGATTTAATTTAGAGATTTATGAAAATTTGTGCAAAGATGTTAATATGTGTTTGTTGGGAGAAATTAAAGAATTATTTATAATTTAATTATATTTTTATTAAAAATTATTTTCAATATTAAGAATTTTCTTCAGAAATTTTAATATAAATTAAAATTGTAACAATTTTTTAATGATTGTTCACTTTTAAAAATTTTAAAAATCATATTTAATAAATGTTCTAAGTTTACCCAATAATATAGGTCATCAGGATGTTCCATTTCACCCATAGTTGCGTTAAAATTCCTTCTATGATAATCGCAAAATTTATTTAAATTTCTAAATACTATTTAATAATATATTTTTTTCTTTTTAAAAAATTTTATTCTTAACAATATTTAGAAATTATCATTTCTTTCATCAATAAAATAATTTAATGTTAATTTTTATTTTTTTCTTATATCCCTTTTTTTAAATTTATTTTTTAAGAATTTGCTTAAATTTCTAGCATTTATTAACCGATATAATATAATGTAATTTGACATAATCAATTAATAAATTTTTCTATCTATGCAAATTATTATAACAATACAAATTTTAGAAAAAAAAATTATTTTTTTCAGTAAAAATTTTGATAACTGTATATTTTATTTGTTTAATATGAAATATTATATCGGATTATATAAGTAATCGGTATATTATGTATTAATCTCTTACAACAATTTATATTTTTGTTTTATGATTTTTGGGTTTGTTTTATTAATTTAAAAACTATTTTAAATATTTTTGTTCAATTTTTTGATTTCAACGGATTTTATTTTAATTATCCATTCTTCACAATTTCTACTAGAACCTTTCTTTAATAAAATTTTATTTTATTATTTTCTAAAATTATAATTTTTAAATTAATTTTTCATCGCAATATTTCATTATCCTGGACAAAATTTAAATTTACATATATTAGGAATATTCTGGGAGGTTCTATTTGTAATTATATTTTATCGATGATTCCTAAGTAATAATTGAGCAGATTTCGGTTATGATGAATATATTGAAAATCATTTTTAAGGATGATCAATTTTTTTTAATATTATATTTATTTTATTTTTGATAAATTTTAATTTTTCAATTAGAATTATTTTTAGAAATGATGAGAATTTATTTTAAATTAAATTGATTTATAAATTATTGAATAAATTTTGTTTTATTTTATTTATATTAGTAATAAATAATTAAAAAGAATGATTCTGGTTTTATTTTAGATTATATTTATTTATTTTAAAAGTATTTTTAATAATTTTTATTCTCTACTAAATCTTGTCCAACAACAATCAAAGCTTGATGATAAAGCAAAATAGGAAAAAACAAAAGAGGGCTGGATACATCATTCCAAATTTTTTAAATGCCTTTTTGAAAATATTCATAATATTTTCATTTTCAAATAAAGATTTTAATTAATTTTTTTTTATTCATATATAAAATCTTTTTGATAATTTTTTTAATACTAATTTTTTATAATATTTATGATTTTATTGTCAATTAAATTTTTTTCTTTTTTATTTTATTTCAAATAAAACCATTTAATTAAATGTATATAAATTTTGATATTTTTTATTGATTTAAAATGTCTATTCCATATAAAAAGAGTGGGAAAATCTAGTAAAGGCATAGAGAGGGTGAGCGGAATGTCATTTTTCCAGTGAAGTTATATCGGTAAAATTTCAAAATTTTTTTTCTTACATATTTTTAAAATCACAGGGATATATCGATTCTTTATTCCATAAACGATTTATAAAAATTTTCATTTTAATTTAAAGATTATTTTATTTTTTTATATCTTTTTCTTGATAATATTATCATTACATATTATAATTTATGTATTTTTATAGTTAAACGGCATTAAGTACGGTATTTTTAACAAAAAAGTTTATCAATAATTTTATTATTCTTTATATTAAATTTTATAAATAATTAATTACTTTTTATATTTGCATATTTTTAATGGTTTTATAATTATCAATAATATTTATTTATATCTTAACTAGAATCATATTATTAGATATTAAAATAAATTTATGAAGTTTAAGTTTAATCCTTAAATAATTTAAATTAATAATAAATGTAAATCCACTTATAAATATAATTATTTTTTTAATAATCAAATAAATTTTTTTCATATAAAGATTAAATTAATAAAATTTCACTAATTTTAAAAAATATAAATCAGAAAATTATTCCATAAAAATTTATTTCAGATTTGTTTGAAATTACACTTTAAATGAATTTTAAATTGTATATAGAGAAATTCTTAATTTTCTTTTATTGGCCTTCCATAATTTAATGAAAATTTTATTATTTTCACCTATATCAATCTAGAAATTAAATTTTTATACAAAAATTATATTTTTTACTGAATATATACTATATTCAATATAGTTCACTAATTTTTACGCCTAATATGCAAATCGGCAAATTGGTTTTCTCCATTGTTTAAAATAAAATTAATTTTTATAAAAATAGATTTGATTAAATTTTAATAATCGATTTTAAATTAAAGATTTTATACTATTTTATAAGAATATATTGATTAATTGTGTGATAGATCGAATAATTTTATATTTTATTTAAAATGTTCTGCATTAATTTATTTAATTCTAATTTTAAGATATTTAAATAATAATGTCTGTATAATCAATTGTAAAATTTTTAGAACAATTAATTTGTTCAATTTTTTCTTATAATTTATAAACTAATATTATTATATTTTAATTTAACTATAATCATATATATTATAATTAGTTTTAAAATTTAGTATCAATTATTTTCATGATTTCAGGTTATGATTGGCTCATAATATGCATTCCGTCTGGATCGAGAAAAAAAAAGTAGAGCAAATGTTTGCCTAAAATTGCCCCAAGGCAAAGTCATCCATCTAATTGAGATGGCTGGTAATAAAGAATTTTTATAGGGATGTTGGGACAAAATTGAGAATGTTTGAAAATTATTTTTTTTAAATTGTTTATTAATTAAGATATTGCATTCTTCCATTAAAGTATTTATGCACCCATATTTTATTTCATTATTATTATATTATTTGAATTTATCGAATTAAATATTTAATAATATTATATTTCCTCATATGAAAAATTATATCTGCAAATTTTATTCAGAATTTAATCCATGCAAAGCAGAATAAATTTATTTATTATATATTTTATTATGCAAATGAGAAAATAAATTTTTATTTTTCGAATAATTATTTTCTAAGTTTCGATTTCTAAAATAAATGAATATAAAATATTTTTATAATAAATTCTTATCTTTTTGCTTTAGAATTATTTAATGCTTTGTAATAACAAGCATTAATATTTAAAGTAATTCACAAATTTCACAATTAATCATTACAATTTCATTATTTTAT
The DNA here is from genome assembly GCA_030063045.1 of Pratylenchus scribneri. Lineage (NCBI taxonomy): Eukaryota > Metazoa > Nematoda > Chromadorea > Rhabditida > Pratylenchidae > Pratylenchus > Pratylenchus scribneri. Next base: position 285,258 of record JAQSEB010000106.1, on the reverse strand, counting down.
TAGATAGAAATTTATTTTTGACCAATTTTATCAAAATTTTTCTTTAACAAAGTGAGTGTCTTTTTTGGTTAAGCCCTTCGAACAATTCATTTAGGCTTGAGAATTTCAAAAATTTCATTAAAATTTATTTTGTAATATTAAATTGATTTTTCTATCATATCTATTTAATTCGGAATAATAAAATGCATTTTTTTAAATAAATTACTTCTATTTTTATTTTAAGATTATATTTTTCATTGATATTTTTAAAATTCTTAAACAATATTCATATTTCTAATAATTTCATATTATTTTTAAAAATTATCTATTATATGTAATAATAAAAATTACATCAAAAATCGATAGTATTTACAATAAAAAATAAATTGAAAATTTTAATTGACAAAATTGAAATTAATACAAAATTATTAATAATTTAAAAGCCAACTTAAATTTCTTTACAGCACAAGCAATTATCATTAAAAAGTACGGTCTTTCCACATTCATTGTGATTGCAACTTTCTCTCGCTAGTGTATTATAAGAAAAATAAATACATTTTTAAATCGAATAATTATACCAATTTTATTTAACTATTATGAATTTTGTTTTTTTTTGTTCTTATTAATAACAAACTTGAATAAAATTTTAGTAAAATATTTACTAATTTAAGCCTATATTTTTGGTTGGATAAATCACTTTTTTCGGAAGCCATTATAATTTCTTTTCCTAATTTTATATATTTATTGGATCAATTTCTTATTATTAAAGCTATTATAATTTTCGTTTGAATAATAAAAAACGCGAATTTCTTGAAATCCCATTCATTTTGTAAAATATATATTTTATCAGTATATCGTCATTTCGGACGAATTTATATTAAAATAATTTGAAATAATTACTAAATATCAGATATTTCTTCAATAATAATTATTAAACTTTCTTTAAATTAACTTGCACTAGAATAAACAATTATTTTTAACATCAATTTATTTCATAAATTAGAAATAAAAAAATAAATAAATTAAATGCATTCATTCAAAATAATTAAATTCAATTCAATTCCAAATTATGAGAATTTCATTGAGCATATAATAATTTTTATTAGAGTTTTGTATTAAAATTTTTTTGAATAATTTCTTCATCTCATTACTTTTATGATAAATAAATTAAATATTCATTTATCTTTTCAATTTTACCATTATAATTTTTAATATATTTTTTAAATTATTTGATAATTTATTCTTGCATAAGAAAAATTTTAAATTTATGAATTAAAATTTATTATTTTAACTAATATTATATTGTATATTGCTTTTTCTATAACAATCATGTTTTGAACTTCAAAATCAACATACATAATGTGTTAATATTGATGAGAACCAATTTATTTCTTTAATTTTATTTAAAAAATATTATATATATTTTATTGATTATGTATTCATTTCTGTTGAAATATTTAGTAAAATTAATTTTTACGAGAAAATTTTTTCATTTTCTGTAAGTAATTAATTAAACACTATTTTCTTATTTAAATTAAGATAAACACAAAAAAATTTCTCAAAATTATTTTTATATATATGTCTCTTTTTTGAAGATATAATATTATTTATTTAGTTTATTCATTATGGTCTAAAGAAATATAGATCTTCCATATAGCGGTTAGACGGCTTCCAAGTTAGGGCAGGAGATAATCTTAGAGAATCCTTTATATTTTTTAGTTAATTAGGTTTTAATTTTATTTATTTTTTTTTATAAAATTTAATATTCATTTATGAAAAATTAATATAAAATTAATTATTGAAAATATTCGGATAAAAATTATAAAATAAAAAATTACATAAAAATGTTCGTTTAGTATTCTGAAGACATTTTATTTTCTTTAATCTGTTTGCTGTCTTTTGTATTTTCGTTAATCTCTTATGATATAATCATCCAATATAATGTGCAATAAAAAAATTAATTAGTTATATAATTTTAATTTTTGAATAAATAATATTTTAATTATAATCATGTTTTGATTTAGGGTTTTTAGAAAAGAATTTACAAATCCAGATTTTAATTAAATCAAAATTAGTAATAAGATATTTATTTCAAAACATTCTACATTTTAATATATTAATTAGAATTTTGTTGCAATCTCTGCCCCGATTGGCCCGATCCTACCACCGGTAATTCTGAGAAGATATTTCCATTGATTTTTCTTATTTATTTCTTTTTAAATTAAGATTATTTTGTAAACAAAAATTTATTTTTCTTTATAATTTAATTTTCTTTTAAATTTTTATATATATATTTTTTTCTTTATCTAATGTTTTATATATATTTATTCATTGATTCTTTTATTTTTTTAAATATTTTTTTTTTAAATTTTTATTTAAGGTAATTTCAATATTAATCAATAAAAATTTCTAATATAAAAGCTTAAGAAAATTTTTCCATTTTGTTTAAATGATATGTTAAAATTGACAATTTGATTTTTTCTCTATTAATAATGATGTAACAAAATATAAAAAAATTTTTTTTATTAATATTATTTTTTATGTATAAATTTATGATTAAAGAGAAATCGGTGTTTATATGCAAAAATTTTTGATTTTCAGCATATACATTTTATATTTTTTAATTGTTTTGACGAAAATATGAAATTTATTATTAATATATGTTCATTTTAATAACATCTCCTCTTGTTCTTTTTAATAATGTTTCTACCTCAATTAAATTATAAATTTGATTGCATTTTTATTTGAATTGGTAAAAATCTTTGTTATTAATTCAATTTATTTGCCTTCCTCAAATACGATATCCCTTTCTTTTAATACATTCACTCCTTTTGTTCCAGGAACAATTACTCTATATTTCTAACTAATTAACTATTATAAACAATATTTTTTTATTTTTATAATTCTATGATTTCAATAATATAGTCATATAAAAATTCCGATTCGAGAATCTTTTTTATTATTTGATTATTTTATATTTAAATTTTATTTAAACTTTTAATAGAATTAATTATTAATAAAAATATCAAACAATTTAACGCTATTTAGAATTTTTAAATTATTTTATTCTTCTTGACCAGCTATATTTTCTTTTAATCTAAAACTTTTTTAATTTTATGCCATTTCGGACCATTAATTATTGTATTTTATCCAATAAATTATTCTATTATTTTTACCTACATTAAAAAATCTTAATCAAATATACTATTTTTATCAATTTTATAGATATTTATCTGCAAAATTTTGAAAATAAAGTAAACATTTTCCGAATTTCTGATTGGCACGCTATATTGAGCTTTGTATTTGATAGTAGCTTGGCCGTCTTTATGTGTTTTTTTATTTGGCCTTTTTTAGAATGGAATTAATTGTTTTTTTTTTATTTATATTTTAATTCTTTTATTTTTCAATTAAAAATATAGAAAAAAATTTAAAAATCTAATTTAATTAAATTTCATATAAGATTAATACCTATATTTGAAATAAATTTTAAATATTTTAGCAATTTTAATCACTTTTTTGAATCTAATATAAATTTATTTTATCAAATGTAAATATTATCTTAAATTTTACTTTTATAAAAATAATTATAAAATATAAAGCTAGCCATTTTTTCCAAGCATGCTAAGATGCTAAAAAATATATATTTCTTTCTTTTAAATAATTGTATAATTTTGTACAGAATCAAGGCCCGTTCATTCGATTATGAAATTGTCAAGTTATTTCCCGGATTAATTAAAATAAAATTGTATTGGCAAGTCAAATTTAAATATAATTTTATTTTAATTTTAGAAATTAATTATTTGTATTATACGAAATAAATATAAATTCTTTAATCATTATTACCCTCTTTCTTTTCCTTTCGAGATATCATTTCTATTTTTAAACAATGCCGCATGATGATCATCATCTTTATATTTTGAATTTTTGATCCTAAAAATTATTAAAATTTCATAATAAATTTTTTGAAGTTTTAATTTTTATTTATTAAAAATTTTTTACGTATAAACATTGTGTAAACCACTATTTTTTGTTAAGCAAAATGTTTAACAATAAATAAGCTCAATATTATTTATTCATATTTTAATATATACAGGGTGGCCGAAAAGTCCGTTCCCACTTGTTTTTTATCATAACTTTATTACAAATAAAGATAAATGGATTAAAATACAATCAAATGATGGACAAAAGAAAGGGGTATAACATTAATTAAATTGATTCAAAATGGCCACCCTTGGCTTTGATACATAGACGTAAACGTTTGGGGAAATTTTCGCAAATGGCACGCAGCTCTTGGACCGGAATTTTCGCCCATTCCCTAAGAAGGGACTGTCGTAATGACTCCAAATTTTTATGTGGTTTAGCACAGGCCCTGGCCTCCAAAATGGACCATACAGAATAATCCATAGGGTTCAGATCCGGGGAATAGGGAGGCCATTCTTCGGTGGAAATGAACCCAGGCAAATGGTCCCGACACCACTCCTGAACTTCTCGGGCCTTATGGGCGGGGGCAGAGTCTTGCTGAAAAATCCATTCCCTATTCCCGAAATGGGTCCTGGCCCAAGGTTCTAAAACCCCCTGGAGAATTTCTTGAAGGTAGTAGTTTTTGTTGATTTTGACCCCCGGATCCACAAAAAGCAGCGGAGTCTTACCCGATGAGCAAATTCCGGCCCAAACCATTAATTGTTGGGGATGTTGGGAATGGGAAACAATCTTATCAGAAAGAGGAGGTTTTGTTGTCCATATTCTGTCATTTTGATGATTATGCGCCACCTCGATGGTGAAGATTTTTTCATCCGAAAACAGAATCTCAGGACCTGCGTGCCGCTGAAGGAGGAGTCGACATCTTTGGACTCTAATTCTTTTGTTTTGATCATTCAGAAATTGAACTTTTTGGAGCTTGTAGGCCTTTATCCCAAGTTCAGATTTTGCAATGCATCGAACCGATGTTCTTCCAATTCCGGTTTCACGGGCCACTTTTCTCATTGAGATCCTTGAATTTCGCTTGACTCGCATTTTGATGATTTTCCGGTTTCTGGGTGTGTTCACTGACTTGGGTCTTCCGCTTCTTTTGAGGTCCTCTATTGTGCCAAATTCCCTATACAATTTATTTGGACTTTTTCTTTGAAATTTTTTTTACCGGAATTTTTTGATGATTTTGCTCACACCCCTTTTGGAGAGGCCAACTTGGGTTGCAATCTTTGAAGGCGCCATTCCCGAATTAAATAATGCAATAGCGGAATTTCTTTTATCAGCCATTATAGGAAAATGTTTGGGCTAAAAAATGAACTATAATTCAATAATCCCACGAATGAATGAAAATCAATAAAATAAAAATAAAAGTGGGAACGGATTTTTCGGCCACCCTGTAATTATTAAATTTCAATGAAATTTTTTTCTTTCTATTCCTAATAAATTTATTTTGATTAATTTATTATTAAAAAACAATTTTTTTTGATAAATTTTTTAATATTATGAGAAGAGTATAATCATTTACATTGAAGATAACGAATAGATATTTTCTTTCTGTTTTTTTTTTCTAATTTTTTTCTGTCAATTTAGTTTTAGTTAAATTTAATACATTAACACATTAATTTATTTTTTATAATTTTATTTTTTTATTATAGTATTTCTTATTTCAAAATTGATTTTTTAAAAGGAATATTTATACTCGACACTAATTTAAAATGCATCAACATACCTTGGCAGATTCTTCACCGCACCATACGATGATTCATTAAATTCTTAGAATTATTTTTAATTATATATGAATTTCGTTAAATCTAATAATCTTAAAATTCAATATAATTTATATATTTATTTTTTTTATGATAATTTGGATATTTTTATATTATAAATGAAAATTATCATTAATCAAATACTTGTTAAAAATTAATTTTTTTAAAAAAATACAATTGTTATTTTTATATTTTTCATTATTTTTCAATAATTTAAATGAAAAATTTTAAATTATTAAATATCTGATTATTTTTTAATCCTCACTTTCTTTTCCTTCAAATTTCATAGTATATTTTTTCCTATTTTACCTAATTGATTCTTATAGTTTAACTGGAAGTAATGCCTTCATGTAATTATTTTAATTATCAAGGAATCTAAAAATTGTCAAATTAAATCTTTTAATTTTATATTATTAATTTTAATTATTTTTATATTTAAATATTTTCGTTCTTTAAAAGACAATCAATATTTCTAAATTTTAAAAATAATTTCAAATAATTTTGCATTTAATAAATTTTTATAAATTCATAAATACAATTTCTTTTTTATAAAATAAAATTATAAAAAAAATAAAATTATTCTTTTATAAAATCAATCCAATGGAAAAAGTTTTTGTTCGATTCAGTTGATCCATGTCTAAATCGTCAAAGTTAAATTGGCAGATAAATTTTTAAATAAAAATAAAATTTTATTTCAAAATTTCAAGCTAGGCCTTCTTTTCGCCTCTTGAAATTTGATGAATATGAATTTTTATACAGAAAAAAATTTTAAATATTACAGGTAACTTCTTTCGGAAAACAGAAAGATCAATGACGTCGAAGATGCCGGTAAAGTTGTACGTGTCATCGGGCGCAAAAATTTGCTCTGAATTTTGTATTCGGGAACCACAACTCCTTCGAACACAGAACTCATATTTTAAGAACAATTTTTTGTCATTTATTTATTTAAAAAATTACAAATGGTCGTATTAAAAATAAAATTTATTCTCCATCAATCGGTACATGAAAATAAATAAATATTTTTTGATTTAAATTTTATCAAAGTAATTTGATATATATATATTTTTATATCGAAAATTTTTTGACGCCCAGTGAATTCACATAATCAGTCCATTTCCAATTTTCAAATGATTTTTTTTTGCCCAGCCTATCACAATCAACGTTAAGAATGAATTGTAATTTTTTACGATCATCAATGTATTTAATTTTTTATAAAATATTTCTTCACCAAATCTTTAGACAATTCCTCCTCCAACAAACATCAAATCGCTTTTTGTGTCAAGCAATGTCTTTTTCTTCATTAAATTATTAATTTTATTTTTTTAAATTGGCGATTTATACTCATGGCTTTATTTTTTAATTGCTGCCTTTCGAATTATCAATTAATTTTCGTATAAATCATGATTTAATGATAATGATTCGTATTCATATTTTTTCATAACATTGATATTTTTCATAATATTTATATTTTGTCAATTATTTTTTTAAAATATCAATCTAATGGATAAAATATTTTATTTTTAAGATATATTTTTTGATATTTATTTCAAATTTTGTTAATAAAAATTTTTTAATTGAAAATTTTATTTTTTTAATTAGATTAATCAAAAAATTTAATTTATATGAAATGATATGATGATTTTTATTCACATATTTATAGATATATCGTAAATTCAATTTATTTGTGCAATGATGCAATATATAATTATTTCGAATTTCTTATTTTAAAAGTTTTTCATATAAAAAAATAAAATTATTCAAATCTTTTATTTCTTTATTAAGATAGTAAAATTTAAATTTAGCTATTATTTTGTTGATTTTGTTGCTATTTTTGATGTATTAACGCATATATTCACGGTAAGATTGTGGCATCTCCCCCACTTTTATTTTCTTGTAATCTTTAATCGACATTTTTTTTATTATATAATAATATTGATAATTAAAAATCAGTTCATTTAAAATGATTCTATTTTTTTTAAATTTTATTTTGTTATCAATTAAATTAATATTGTCATTATCGATATAAAATGATTTTCTATAATAAGAAGAATAAATAATAATTTTAACCATTACATATCTTATTGAATTTTTTTATTTTTTCCAATATAATATATAATAACTGACATTTTTCTATAAATTAAATTAGATACCTCTATTTAGGTGGTAATAAATTTGATGTGCACTTTGGCTCATTTGAGAATAAGCCAAGGGATCTATTATCGAAGTTTTATTAATAGCTAAATTCAATAAAAATTTTTTCAATTAGTTAGAATAGCTTTTTGACTGTATTTATTCTTTGATATATGGTTATTATTACATATTTCAACATTTTTTTTATCAAATTTATCTTATTTTTTTTTAAATATATTTTTTAATTCAGATTATTTTATTATAATATTTATACATGATTAATTGTATAATCATCATAAATGTTATGAAATTTCCTGAGTTTTATTTATGCACATTATCCAATATACATATAGGGTATAGCTTAACTTCTTCTCATTTCAAATATATTAAAATATTGCTTTATAAATTTTTATTATTTAATATGTAATTTTTTCTATATTTCAAGAAATTTATTTTAAAATATTTTTGTTTTTTTTAGTATTTTTCAATTAATTTCTCTTTTTAAATCTTGGTATGTTTTTTTTTCATTATTATAATAATGATTTCTTATTCCAAAATATCATCTTTTTATATTAATTTATTTTAATTATTATAGGAAATGAATGAGAATTTTAAAAAAATTTTTTGTTCAAATATGCATAATTTTTTAGTTAATATTTAAAAATTACAAAAAAAGTAAATTTGAAATTAAATTAATATTATTATAGATAATTTTTGTTTTTATACGGTTTTCTTTTAATTAATAATATAAAACAATTTTTATACCTATCGAAAACCTTTTATAAACTAGAACTTAATTATGAATTGTTATTTTCTAATTATGAATTTTCAAATCTATATATAAATTTAGATTTAATATTTAATTATATCTGATTATCATTAAATTTAATTTAATTTTTATTTTAACTTTTTCCATAATTTTAATTTCAACATTTTAATATATAATTTATTTTATCCAAATCATATTAAATATTTTTTGTTTATTATCAATTTTGGACAAAAATATTTTAAATTTATGGTTTTTTTTATTATATTTTTATATTTTGTAAATTATTAATTATTTATTTATTTTTATCTTTATTTATGATATAATTCTTATCTTAATTTAGATTAATGTCGTTTCGTACGATAATTTATTGAAAGTTATTGATGTATTAATATTTGATACAATCTCAAAATCATGCATAATGATATCGTTGTCAGAAAATTATTATTTTTAAATTTCTTTTACCAAAAAAAAGTATTTTTTTTTTTATTTATATATTGTAATGGTGTAGATGTTTTGTGGGCAGCAAAACATTTCACTTTACGTTCTTTTCCAAAACATTCCCAAAATATCTGCTCTGCCCGCAGTCATTCAATTCCCAATTCACTTGTTAGAGTGAACAAGGAAGAAGTCAGGCTCTGAAGCCTGACAGAGAAAAGAGGAATTGCGAGAGAGTGCAGCAAGGATGAATTGGTTGACGGCCTTCCAATTCGCTTCAAAGTTAATCCCCGACGCGATCTCTCATCGCGGGGAAAGAGGTCTAACTTGCTGGGAATTCAAATCGCCAGTCAACAAGTCAGCGGGCCTATAAATAGCTGGGCTCGTTCCTCATTCCTATCTTCAATCTGGGACTGTTGCATAGCGAATAAATTGCGAAATTCGGCTACCCAAATGAATGGCGAATTTGCCTGCGATCAAAGCATATCCGGACGGCCAATGAGGTGGTATCGAGACCCGCGAGATTGGACAGAGAGACCAGCGAGGTGGGATCAAGAACCACGAGGTTGGGAATGCCAAAGATTCGTTGGAGCGAGTTCAAAAGGAAATTTGGTTTCCGGATTTGGGAAGACCAATGGAAATAAAGAAGGGTTTGGCGGCCACACTAAACTGCTCGTGTGTCACGCACGTGATAGTGAGGTGTCATCTCGGGTCGCACCTGACAGCTGCCGACCATTGTTTCCAGCCCGGCTGGATCAAGGAAATGATGGCTGGAGAAGCCTTAAACCCGCAAGTTGGTTATATTTGAGACTCGAGAGAATCGAGAAGAAAAGAAGCGCGTTGAAGCGTGTCTATTGGAAATGGAAGAGAGAGAGCCCGCAGAATTCGCACGGAGATGAAAGCTTAACAACTTGCCTTAATGCCGGCCTTAAGGTATTAAAAATCGTGAAAGACCTTTTGATTAAGGCTTAGCAAGATTCGAAATCGGTTGAGACCGAACCGCCGCCAAAGCGATCGATTTATGACATCCTGAGAGACGGTTGGATGAAAAGGAAACCGGCTTATAATTGTGCGTTCGAATCCAAGATCATCCAAAGCCCTCCGGTGAGAGCGGCAGAGACCAAGGCAATCAAATTGCCTGTTCAAGCTAAAATCGGCGTGTTACCGAACAATCCTGTCCCCCGGGGGTGTTACGATCGCATCGATCCGAAGAGTTCGGAACCTCTGGCTCGAGCACGCGTACACTGTGAGCACGGTTGCTTAAGTGAAAGCAAATCGATCCATAGCGAGAGGGAGGGTTGGCTCATGGGTATGGGACCATGAATCAATTGATGATCGGAGATTATGATTTGGGACGGATCTGCATGATGCCGAATCAAAGCCTAAAATATCCCTCTAATCCGGAGCTGAGAATGATACAAGCGATGGGAATTATATGCGAGTCGATTTAAGCTTTATTGTTCCTTTTTTAACATCATCATCACCTCAAATGTCATTGTAATTTTAAAAATATTATGACAATTTTTTGAGTATATATAAAAAATTTGAATTTTCCTGCATTATTTTTAATTTATAATAAAATATTTTTTTTAAAATGACATATTTTTTGTAAACTTTTATTCCTCATATTTATTTGTTTTTTAAATCGTAATATATTATTTTATTTAAAATAATATTAGTGTTATATTATAAAGATTGTTGTTATTTTATAATTTAACAATAATGAGTAAAAAAAGATTTTAAAATTTTGAATTTGTAAAAATAAGAACAGAGAAACCAACAATTGAAATTTAATTAAAATATCCTCATAGAATTTTAAAATATAATTTATTGTAGTCTTACAAAATAAAAATAAAATTTTTATTTTAAATATATAACATCATTTTAATTTTTATTTTTCTAAAATTATACTTTTTATGGAATTTTTTAGCAATGTTTTAAAGGCGATACAAATAATTTTTTTCCAAATTTCACTAAAATATTTGGCAAAATAAACTTAGATAATATAGTGAGTATGCGGCTTTATCGATCGATCTTATTTGTCAGTCATCTTAATTATCCGATAATTAGTAAATAATATACAATGAATGTCCAATTGTCGAGAATTAAAATAATTTTCTTAATTTGCTTTATTTTTCAAATTTTAAAGCTTGCAATATTTTTTATATGAAATTATTTTTTGATGATGTTTTTTAGATTTTATTATTTTTATTTTATGCTATCGAAATAGACTAAATTTATGAAGAAATATAATTATTATTATTTGATTTTAAATACACTTATCCGAAAATTATAAATAATTTGATATTAGTAAATTATTTCGTTGCTGAAATTTTTTTGCTTCTATAATTATTATATCTTTTTCTTCATTTTATTTATTATTTTTATGCCTTTTACATAAATCTGTATTATTTCAATTCTATTATTATAATTTCATTTATTCGTAACTACTAAATTATTACATTTTATTATAAATTAGATTTAAAATTTAGAAATTTTTTTAAATTTATTAATTCCTAAATATTAATTTTAAAATAATTAAATTTTCATCTTTTTTTCTAGAAGCATAAAAAATTTTGACACTTTATGAATTTATATTTTACTTTCTCTTCGTGTCAAACTTTTGAATATTAATATATATATTTTTTTAAAAATATTTTTTTATTTTATTGGTTGATTTTAATTATACTGGAATCTACAGCCGAAAAAAATATGTTTGCAAGTATTTGTTTTTAAATTGAATTCCTAATGCTTTTAATTATTTGTTTATCGTGTTCGAAAATTAAAATTAAATTTTTTTCAAATATATGTGGCTTATGAAAAATTTTTCAATTTCATAAATTATAATAAGATTATGAAATTTATATAATATTCTGTTTTATATATATTTTAAATTTTAATTTATAGAAAAGATTGAATGTGATACTAGCATTTTAATTAAATACATAAATAGATTTTCGAAAATCTTTCATAGTTTGCTCTAAAGTATAAAAAAATTGACTATGATTGATATTTTTTTTGAATTTTAAATTATTTTTAATAATTTTGATTATTTATATTTTTACTTAATTTTTATTTTTTAAAATAATTTTTTCCATCAAATTATATAGAATAATTTTATTTTCTGATTTGAATTATAAGTTATAAAAAATATTTTCACTTTTTTTATTTAATTTATGACACCGCAATCATTATCTTTGTTGGTATAAAAGTCATCTAAATATACAAAATATTCATTAAATAAATAATAAATATTTAATTTAAAAACTCATTGAGATATTTTTATTTTTATCATCATTTATTGAGCTTATTTTTTCAGGATTTAATTCATAAAGAAAATTTTATAATTTTATATTATTTTATATAATTGTTATTTAATATTGTAATTATTAAATTCTTTATAGAAACATGTTTGTTATTAAAGGTAAATTTTAATTTTTAAAAAAGTATTCGTGAAGATTAAAATAAATTTTCAATAATTTTCTGAGTTTTTAATCGCCATCAATTTTTATTTATGCGGATTTTTACCAGCAGAAATGATATTTTCTATTTAATTATTTTAAATTTCTGATTTTAATTATTATTTTTTATCTCAAGAAATTATAATTAACTATTTAGCAGTTCTTGCTGAATGTTTGAATATTTCTTTAAATCTTCTTTTTTTATAATTTAAATAAATTCTATCAATTTATTTAATTTAAAGAAAGTAATTTTATTATTAAAGAATATTAGAAAAAATTCATTTGAAAATTTAATTATTCTTTTATTTATTACCTTTTCACCTCTTTTTAAAACATTAATTTTAAAGATGAATGAAATTTTCAAAATGTTTTTAAATTGAATATTTTAATTTCATTAATTGTAATTTGTTGTTATTTTTAATATTTAATAGATTTTTAGTTATTTTTATTTCTCAAATAATTTATTATTTTTGAAACAATTTTCTTTAATTAAAAATTTTCTCATCAATTTTGAAAGTATTAGCTTTTTTCTATATATAATTTTTTAAATTTTATATATAAATAATACGAATTTTTTTTATTAATTTATCATCATTTATTTTCAAATTTTTGAATTATTTTGAATTTTTTAATAGTATGATCAAAAATCTAAAATTAATGCATGGCGTGAGAGTCTAATTTTGTAAAATGAGAGTAATATTAAATCAAGGAAGATAGGATTCGCATTTGTTCTTTCCATTTTAAAATTACGGAATGGAAAGTCCTTGACTTAATTGAAATTATACATTTTTATTAGAATCTTTTTGTATTATTATTAATTTTTTATTTTAATATAAATATATAGATGAGATCTATAATTTTCAAATATAAATTTCTATATGATTTTATTATTGTATAGCAAAAATTATTTCTTTCCATTATCAAGACAGCAAATTAGGCAGTTTGAATGAAATATTTTATATAAATTAATTAATTTTACAACTCTTAATATCTTTAGAATAAAAACTTAAATAATAATTATTTATGTAAATTTAAGCTTTCAATTTTAATAAATCTCTATAATAAATTTTTATTTGTTATTATTTCTCTAGCAAATACATTTCAAAATTGTAATTAATTAACTATTTATTAAATATATTTTGTGGTTCTTCATGAAGAAATTTATTATAATTTTTTTTTATGTTTCAATTTCTTTTTATGTAAATATTCTATGATTTATTTTAATTTTGAATTCTTAAATATTTAAGCAAATTAATATTTAAATTATTATTTTCCAAATATTTTGTAATTCTAAAATAGTGTTAAATTTTTGATTTAGCTAAAAGATTGAGCCCAATGATATTAACATTTTTTTAATAATTTTATTTTAATTCATTGTAAACCCATCATTTATTTCGATATTTCAATAATTTATATTTAATTTAGTTATTATGAATTTTATATTTCATTTTAATATTTTAAAACTAATCAAACATAGTTAATAATTACTTTAAATTTCTGTTAGTTGAGATGGAACTCAAATACAATTATTCCCTTGGAAACTATACTTTATATACTTTATATATTTCTTGAAAAAAATAGAAAAATATTTAGTGTCTTTTATTTCACCAGCCAAATTGCCATTGGTTTTTTATGCATTATAATTATATTTGATTAATTTAAATTTTATCATTATATATCTTTAATTTTATCTAAGCATTTCTTTTTTTTATAAACTTGAAGGAATATTTGAAATCAACATATTTTGAATCATAGAATATTCCATTAAGTTCAGATTACGATCGAACGCTACGACCCATTGTATTTGTCAATTTCCTTAATAATCCAATCAATATTCACTATTATGTTTACACAACAAAATATCTTGGCAATTTTTATTATTGTTTAATAATTTTGAATTTAAATATTCTTTAAGCTCATCAGGAGACGGTGCATTATTCAAATCATAAACAATGTCCAATCCAAATGATAGACGAAAAGTTTTTGAAACGATTTTCAATAAAGAATAAATGACCAAGTGAATTTTATGCATATTTTGCCATTTATCATCGATTCAATTATATTTAATAAAATTTAAAAAAGAAATAATTAAATAATAGAACTTGCATTATTTTTTTCGTTATATATAAAAATAAATAAATTTTAGTCTAATAAATTTTTCAAATATATTAATATATACTCTTTTAGGAATTTTCATTCATTTAATATCTAAATTTTATTATAAATTGATTTCAATAAAAGTATTATTATTTATTTTTTTCTATTTTTCTAAATATTTAACAATTTGACTTTTGTATTTTTCAATTTTTTAGTCCATTACGACGGTCCTTAAAATATTTGCATTTTGATAATCACATAAATACATATGAGAATTTATTAATCATAAAATCTTTTATGAAAAATTTTATTAATTTTCGATTATTCGAAATTGAAATTTATTCTTTCGATTTTTTTAAATTATAAAATTTTATAGCTCTTATTAAATTGATACAAAATTTATTTATATTAAAATTAATTATATGAGCCTTATTTTGATATTAGCATTCTTTCAAAATCCTTCCACGAAATTTGTACAAGCGCCAGTCTTTGGGTCTATGAAATTGAATTTTTGATTCACCCTAATTTGAATCGTTTCACTATTATGAAAAATAGGACATCTGTTAAATTAATTTATTCGAAAATCTTACTATTTTAAGTTTAATTTTTTCTCATAATTTTATTAATTCATTGAATTTTTAAGGATTGTAAAAGTTTAAAATAATTTATATTTTCTTAATAAAGATTTATTATAAATATAAATTTTAATATTTTTTAATTGATAGATAATAATAAAATTATTACTTTGATAAATCGGTTAATTTATAAAAATTTTTTTTATAAAATTATATAATTTTTTTAAGATTAAAATTGTTTTTTATGAATAATAATTTTTTTTTTTAAATAAATATTTTAAAGAAAATCTAGCATGGTATTTATTCCTCATTAAAAAATAGCCAATAATTGGCAACGGTTTGCCCAGAATTAGCAAATTTTTTAATTTTATCGAAATTTCATTAAAATAAATTGATATTCATTTTCTTTATGAATCGCTCATATAGTAAATTAATATTGAAATTGGTTGAAGTGTCATTAGAAACATGCCTTTCTTCCTTTAATATTTTTAATTTTTTTTATAAATTTGATTTTTTAATTTATTTTAAAATTTATTTATCAACTGTTTTTCATTTGTTTTAAATTTATTTTATGCTTTTCTTTTATTTTATTTAGTTTTTAGTTATTAAATTTAAATTTTTTTTAAATCGGTTATATTTCGTAATTTATATTCAATTGATTTTCGTAAAAATATTTCTTCTTCCTAAAAATATAATACCAATATGATTAAATATTTAATCTAAATTTGATTATTAATTATTTTTTATATGAAATTCAGAATAAAAATATTCATAATTAATTGATAATAAGATAAAATATAATTT
The DNA here is from genome assembly GCA_030063045.1 of Pratylenchus scribneri. Taxonomy (NCBI): domain Eukaryota; kingdom Metazoa; phylum Nematoda; class Chromadorea; order Rhabditida; family Pratylenchidae; genus Pratylenchus; species Pratylenchus scribneri. Next base: position 269,273 of record JAQSEB010000106.1, on the reverse strand, counting down.
TTTTTGAATATTTTATCTTATGATTTTTTTTCTAAAATTTTTAATTTAATTATTTGAAATTATTTATTAATTTATATATATATTGGAACAGTCTTTTCCATCGTTATGAATTATTTGGATACTACTATTTTTAAAAATTTTTTTTAAGGAATGCATTTAAATATTATTTTCATTAAATATTTTATAAATTAATTCGAATTCAAAAGATTATAATTGATTTAAATGTAAGGATAGAGCATAATTAAAATTTTTCAAAATTTTTTATTTTACATATTTAATTATATAGCTTTATTATTCAAATAAAAACCAAAATAATGCACTTTTTCAATAATTTTTGCTATGTTGTTTTTCATAATTTCGAGAATTTTCTATCCGATATTTTGTCATAATCTGCGATAGCAGCTAATATCAATAAAAATTATTATCAATATTATTAATATATATTGATAAAGAATTTTTTTTATTTGATAATTTATAATCACAAAAATCTCAAAATATTATATATTCAATACAATTATTTTGAGATTGGCCTTTCTCTTTTTTTTGTTTTTCTAAGTCCTATTTTTCTCCCTCTCAAAAATAATCTTTAAATTTTGAGTTAATATCTTTCATCTGAACTCTATCTATATATTTTATTTTTTTTATGTTTATTGAATAAATTATTCTATTATTTATATTATTTTATAATATATTCATATTCATATGATAATTTTTTTTGAATGAGTTGATATTTTTTATTTTTCTCAATTTTTATCATTCTATTATTATTTCTTTATCTTTGAAAATTAAATTCATTTAACAATTATCTTTATTTTATTCATTTATATCCCTTTTTACACTTTTTACGCAAATTATCTTTCTAAAGAAACTTGATGAAAATATATTAAATTTTTTCATTATGTGATAAAATGACCAGATATTCTCAAAATTTGAAATATAATTTCTTATTATTTTTTATGTGCAAATTATTAAAATAATTTTCATCATTACAAAATTTAATATAGGTAGATAATTGTATTTTAATTTTATTTGATAATTGATATTTTAAATTAAAAATATTATTTTGTAAAATAAATAATTATTTAATAATTTTTTCAAATTTTATTAATTAATTAACATATTAAAATAACTTTTTTTCATGCTTTATTTTTAAATCCGCATAGGATGCAAAATACTCTCTGAGAAGAAAAATATTGAAAAAAAAATTTAAATTTGAAATTGATCGTTCTTTGATACTCTCTACGCTATTTGGAGAATATGAGAAATTAGGTCCTTTTCCATATGTAATGATGATCGGTTTTGTTCTCTCATTTTAGGCTTTTGTGTAACTTCATCTTGTGATTATACCTTTTGTTTCTGATATGTAACTTTCTTTTCTATTAAATTAAACCTTTTTAATTTTTTATGGAGCGTATTTTTTAACTTTTTTCAAGCAAATTTTTAATCAAATCATATACTTTTTTATATTTTTTTCTTAAAAGTTATTTTAATAAAAATTAATTTATTTTAATTCATGCAAGCACAAGTAGTTAATTTTTCTAACCTACAATATTATATGTTGGAGTGAATAAAGGAAAGCGGAAAAATGTATTGAAAAAAATAATAAAAATGAAAATTTATAAAATTATATTTTCAATTATTAAATAAAATTTCTCCTTTGCAATAATTCTTTTTCTAATTTTTTACAGCAACTTTTATAATAAATCATGACAAACAGAACATATTATATTTATACTTAAAATATAATATTTATATTGCAATATAACATTGATAGTTTTTTTTACTCTTCTTTATAAAACTTATTTTTCAATTGAAATTATTTTGCAGCAAATGGCAATAACTTTAAAATTGTTATTTTTTTTATTAATAAAATTTTAAAAAAATAAGTAAAATTATGAGAAATTTTTAATATTCGTCGTTTGTATATTGCTATTTTTCTTTTTATATAAACAATTTTTATGTTTATTATTAATAAATAAATTCATGTTTAAAAATTCTCGTTTTCAGTTTTTTAAAAAATTTCAATTTATTATTAAATAACTTTTGTAGCCAGAGTAAAAATTTGCACATTGGTATATAATTTTCTGGAGGATTCCAAAAAAAATTTTTTTTTAAAAATTATTATTTTTTAAATTTATTTTCAATTAATTTATTAGAGATATAAATATAATATATATATAGTCGTTTTTCATAAAAATTTAAAAAATGTTTTTTAATAGGCTTTCTTTTAATTACATTTTCAATTCAATTTTTTATAAAATTTACCTTAATTATTTTAGTCTATAATATCTCGGAGTAAATTTTTACAAATATTTTCTCTATTTTTCTAATTATCATATGATATTTTAGTAATATAATTTTTGAAAATCATTTATAATTTATTTTTTATTTCAAATGTTTATCTCATATCTGTCATTATTGATTCACATTGAACCCTCTCTTTGGTTGGGTATTTTGATAATAATTATATTAGCAAATTTCAATGTAAAATAAGAGGCCATGATCATTTTCGATAGAAATATCCCGCAATTTGAAGTTGTATTTTAATTTATTTATTATAACAAAAAATTATTTTTTTTCTTTTTCCATTTCCTTTATAAGTAAATTTTGTCTATTTTCATTTATTTTTATAATTCTTTTAAAAAATAAATTAAATTTTATAATTGATTCACTTAGATATTATAATAAAATAATAATATAAAATTTAATATTTTATTCTTTTTCTTTTGTCAATTATTATTTATTTACCTACTATACTTTATTTGTTATAATAATTTATAAATATTTATCTTTAAAATGAAGAGAAAATAAATATAATTTATAAGAATAGCCATATTAATATATTGAGAAATTAAACTAATTTATCGAGTTCCATTTTTCTGTCCTAGATTTTAAAAATCCATTTTTTGGTTAAATAAAATAAATTTGTCAAATTTTGCTGAGTAAATAATTCATCATTAATATAATTTTATAAAATGATTATTGATTATTTTATTAAAAAATATTCCTTCATAATATTCATTCAAAAATATTGTTCTATTAATAATTTCTTTTTCAATAATAGAGGATTAATTTTTTAATATTTAAGAAAATCTTTTAGTTCTTTTAAATAAAAATATTATTAATAACTTTATAATCATTAATATTTTTTATTCAAATAAATTTCTTATCTTAACTAAATTATTTTTAAAAAAATTATATCAAATAATTTTAATTTTATGCTTCAAATATATTTGATCCAATTTTACATCTCTTTTATCAAATATTCCAAATCAAAATATTAAACCATTTTGTAAATTTCCTAATTTAATCTGCCCGAAGGCTCATAATATCTTCAAATTTAAATATATTGATTCATTTTCCTGAAATTTGTTTTATTTCCACTTTTTAAAAAATTGAAATAATATAAAAAAATATAATATTTGTTTATGCAATTCTACCAATATTATTCTTTTAACAATATTCAATTTAATTAGATCAATATTATAAAATAAATTATTTTTATTTTAGAAAATATATCAAAATATAATATTATGACCTAATGTTCTTGTCATAAAAGGAAAAATTTAAAAATTCTCTAATATCTCCAAATATTTTATATTTATATAAAAATTTGTTGATAAATATATTATTTTTTTCACTTTAATTATTTATTCCTTTAAAAAAATTTTTATTTAAAAAAAATATTATTATTTATTATTTTTAAATTCAAAATTAATTATTTTCTTTTTCTTTTAACATTATTTTGAGCACTTGCCGCTACTTTTGATTTTCTTGGTTGGCATTTTTGGCAAAAGTATTTGTGCGGAACTTTTAGCAATACTTATTATCATTAAATGAATCAGAATATTTTTAACCATTTTTTTAAATGATAAAATTATGTTCTAATTTAATTGAATATTCTTAAAAAAGGAGTAGCAATTTTTTTTATTTTTTGGTATATAATTTTATAGAAATAATATTATTTTTTATTATAAAAATGTTTATTTGCATAAATTTTATTTATTTATATGAAATCCAAAATATTTAATTTTTATTTTTAGATAATGATCTTATTATTTAATTTTTTAATTTAATTCATTTTTTCATGATATAATTAAATTAAGATATTATATTTACCTTTATAATAAATTTGCATTCAATCGAAATATTTTTAATTTAAATTCGTTTTAATAGATAAATTTACCAATTATTATAAATTTGAATTTATTTTTCTTTTAAATTTGGATAATGTTGTATTTCTTTATTTAAAAATTTCAAAAATAAAATTTATAAATAAAATAAAAAATTACCAAAATGATTTGAAAGTGTCCTTGTTGAAATTTAAATCCTAAATAATTTTTCTATATGGTAATTATATTAAAAATAATATTTTGAATTTTTTAAATTAAGTTTGAGAAAATTTTGTTTAAAATTTTATCTTATCGTTTGGCAAATAAATTTAATATTTGATAGTGTTGTCTTTTAAATAAAAATTATAAAAATAGTAATGTAAACATTTTCTATACACACTGCTAAATTTTAAAACAAAAATTAGTGTTTATTTTATATCTATTAAAAATAGGTATACATTAAAAAATAAAATAAACATTTTATAACTTTCGCATTTTTATTTCTTCCCCAACTTTTCAAATTCGCTTAATTTCCTCTTGATTTTCTTAAATTTAGTCTTTCCTAAAATTATGGTGCTTTGAATTATTATATATTTTCTTTCAATGGAACAATTTTTCGGCATGTATGATTCTTTGCACTGATTTTCTTTTTACAATAACTTTTTCGTTTGATGCAAGATTCATATATTGTTATTATTAATAAAATTATAGTTGATTCAAATCAAATATTACATTATAGCTCTACCATATCTTATTTGTTAAAATATTTTTTTATAATATTTAGGATTAAAAAAAGAATTGCTAAATTTTGGCATAATTTTATTTGTTATTATTTTTATTTTTCAATTTTAATTCCATTCGCTATCAATTTAGCATCAAACAAAATATTAAATTCAAATAAATTTTCAAAAATTCTTTATGAATTTTTAATTTAAATAAATTTTAAAATTTTTCATTCTATTTTTATTTAAAAATGAGATTAAAAAATTAATTATTTCAGCTTGAGATAGATTTCAAGCATATATTTCGCTAATACACATATTATGCCTATAAGTGAAGTAGGAGATACTGGCCATTAATTTTGCCATCAAGGAAAAGGAGAAATTTTTTTTCACAAATTTGGCAATCTAGAAGATGGATAAATTCTGCCGCATTTTTTGACACTTTATGTCGATATTAGAAATGATTTAATGTGCTCCTTTCTTTTACACAATCCGCTGAGATTAGCTTTTCTTTTACAATAATTAATTTTTAAATATTATTTAAAAATATAGGGTGTCTCTCGGATATAGCAATTAATTGCAAATGATTTTAATTGGATTTTTGGCGTTAATAATTTTTTTTCTCAAAATGATAATTTATCTTTTTAGTTTATTTAACGTACTTTTATTTTAAAAAAATTAAAATTTTTTATTTTAATAAAATTAATAATTTATAATTTACTTATAAAAATTTTTCATTTTATTTACTCAGTTAAATCATTAACGATTTTTTTAAAATTTTATTTCTTATAAAAACTTTATGATTGTGATCTATCAGAATATTTTTTTATTAAATTATTCATTCTCATAACATATAATTCGATGGATAATTTTCATTTTTCCAAGTTTTCTTTTTCCTTTTCTATCAATTATATTATATTATTTTTTTAATTTTTTATTCAATTTAAATATTCAAAATATTTTATTATTATTTTCATATTTTTATTTTATTTTTTTCACATCATCAAAAATCTATTAATAATATATTATAATTTTTTAAATACAATCTGAATTTCGTGTCAAAGAATAACGATTCCAGTTCGGCCATTAAATTTCCGATAGTTAAATTCGTAAATATGCAAGGATATTTATAGCTATAAAATAATAATATAATGTATTTCAATCATATTTCAATTTTGTTTAAAACATAATTGTTCAACTTATTATAATACAATTCTTTCTTTTTAATATCAAATTTTCAAGATTCATTTCTTCATACAGTGGAATGAATGTATTCAATTTGAAAATAATTTTAAAAATTTTAATTACTTTCTAAGACTTTTATAGAACAATTTTTTCTTACGAACAATTTTAAAATATATTTTTCTTAAAATTTATTGAATAAATTATATTTCTAAAATTATACTTTAAATATTTTCTATGCTTATAATTTTATTTGTTATGATAATTTAATTATTTATATTCTATAATCTTTCATATTTAATTTATTTGCATATATTTGTAAATAAATATTTTGAGTACAATTAATCATGAAATAAAATAGTCTCTCCCACCAAAATGTCATCTTTTGATGATAAATAAATATTTCAAATTATTATATATATTTTAATACAATTTTATATTTTATTTAACATTTTCATTTCTTTCATTTTAAATTTTTATTTTTTATTGAATTTTCATTTTGTCAATATTTTTTTAGTTACAATTTTATAGGCAAAAATTTTTATTAATTATTTGTTAAAATTTAGTAAAAATATTATTTTATATAAATTGACATTTAATAGATACACCTATAATTTTAATAATATAGTTTATTTTTTATTATTTTTGAATTAAAAATTAATTACCATAATGAACATTTTCATGAAATTTTTATAATTTAATAATTGAACCTAAAAAAAGATACTGCCTTATTATTTCAATTATATTTATTATATTAATTTAGATTTTGAATTTACATTTTCATGTTTTATTCAATTTTTACTTTCATTTGCTGATCCAAGCAGTTGCACAATATTAATAATATCATTTATCATTTGAAAACAATTTTTATATATTATATATTTTAATATAAATTTATTTATAAATTCATAATTAAATTTATTTTTAATTATTCAATTTATTTATATTTAATATTTATTAAATTTTTTATTTTTCTAATTTTATTATAATTTATTGTCTCGAATTAAAATTAATTTTTTAATTAATTTTCATTTCAAATTATTTCTTTTTTGAAGTAAAAAATTTTATTTTTTTTCCGCTAGCTTTTTTTTTGTTATTTAGAAATTTTAATCAATGGAAAAGATAATATATTGGTAATTTTTTTTCCACTAGCTTTTTTTTTTGTTATTTAGAAATTTTAATCAATGGAAAAGATATTATATTGGTAATTTTTTTTATTTTTTTTTAAATTTTTTTTATAAATAATATTGAATATTTTAATAACATTTTCGATAAGATCATGCCAAAAAGGAATCCAAAAACAATTTAATTCTTCATTATAAAATAACTTTGCGAATAATAATAAATAAAAATAAAAATTTTATTTTAAAAATAATATTAATAATTATTATAAAATTAAATTAAATTTTTTATTATTTTAAAAAATAACATATTTGTTTTTAATTTTTTTAAATTATTCCATAAAATTAATATTCAATATTTATCATAATTTTAAAAATATATATAAAGAATTTTTATTTTTTTTTAATCACAAATTTTCAAACGACATTGATCATTTTTATGTATTTTCAAAGTATTTTTCTAATAAATGAAAAATTACAAATTTCAAATACATATTTTGATGCAATTAGAAATGATGCAGTGCTTTTGTGCCTATTAAATCAGAAAGTGTGCTGCATTTAAATTAATATTGGCACAATAGAATTCTTTGACAGGAATTTTAGGGGGTGTATATAATTTTATTAGAATTATATAGATTGATAAAAAGATTTTATTTTTAATAATTTTATATATATTCGCTAATAAAGAATTGTTAAACAGTTTTGTAAAGAGTTTGACCAAATTTTACAAAAATTTTTATTATTCTTTTATATATTTAAAAAAGATAATTTATTTTTTTCTCTTCTAAATTCAATTTAATTTTTATTTCATAATCATATCCTTTTTAACAGAATCAAATTTTATTTTTTTTAAAAATAAGCAAATTTCATTAAATTTTTCTAATTTATCAATAATTCATTTCATTTTACATATTTTTTTTTATTTATTTTTGTTAATATAATTTTTTATTTTTTCATTTCTCTTATTTTATTTCATGATATATATTAATATAAAAATGAAATTTCTTGTGCATATTTTTGTAATTAAAAATAAAATAGCAGAAGACTTCAACATTTTTTTACTAATTATTTAGATTGTATCATTCTTGATACTATGACCTTTTCGGCTTATAAAAATAGAATATATAAATTTATTAAAATAAATTAAAATTTAATAATTATAAATCATTTTTAAAGACGTGAATTTATCTACAATAAAAATTTTATTATTGTTTTAAAATTTTATTTTATTTACAAAATCGTGCATCTTATAAAAATATTCTTTTTTACTCAATAAATAATCAAGATTTTTTAAAGCATTTTCATATGAAAATTAATTGTTTTCGATAGTAGGTAAGTTTTTAAATAGAATGATATACAATTTTTATTGAATCATTATACATGTTAGTGGAATGTCATAGGAAATCCATTGCTCGTCTTTATTTGTCTTTTTGCTGCCCGTAGCTTAGGATAATGTTGGTTAATAATTTTTAGAATATTCGCCATGATTTAATTTTTCTGCATAATCTGAAATAGAAAAATAATGCGTTCAAAAAATAATTGAAAGCGATTCTCTCTATTAGCTTCTTCCTTATTTTGCGTTATTTTTTTTCTTTTTCATGAAATATATTTTTTATTCAATTATTTAATTTTTATTATTAATTTTAATTTTTCTTTATTTATTTTCTGCTCATATAAATAATATACAATTAATAAAATGAAAGAAATTTTATACAAAATTTCTCATGATAATTAAGATCAAATTTTGGATAAAATTTTTGTTTATTAGTATTTTTGTAAATTTTTCAAAATTTTATTTAGATTTCGAAAAAAATATTTCCTTCAAATTATATTTTTCAAATAATTTAAAATTTCCTATAAATATATATTTGAAAAAAATGGAATGTTCCATTTTTTTATTTAATTTTTATTTTTATGAATTCGAACACCATTGGCGGCTCTAAGTCATTTCTAATTTGATATTGCCTCTCACGTTTTTAAAATTATTATTATTATTTTAAATTATAATAATTCAAATTTTATAGGTGATCTGGAAAACGATTTTTCGGATAAAATAAAAATTTGTCAATCAGAAATCAATATAATTACAAATTTAATATAACCTAGTGCAAAGATTAATTTTTTCAATATTTTATTTTATTACATTTTATTGTATTTAATAAATTTATTACATTTATACTAAGAGAGAAATAATATTAGATATTTAAATTGTTTATATTTGAAAATTTTATATCGAAATTTATATATATTTGGCAACCCTCAAATTTTTATGAATTTATCTTTATGCAATTATCTCAAATTGCTTTATATTATTCCTCTCTAGAAATTTGTATTAATTAAATCTAAAAATATAATTTTTTTATATGATTTTTGATAATTCAAATAATCTTTATAAGAAACATTAAAACATACCCTATATTCTAGTCAGCAACACAATTTTTCCACTCAAGCTTTCTCAGGCTAAAAAAATATTATTAGCAAATATTTTTTTAAATTTATATCTACAATTGGCTTATTATATAATGTAATTCTTAATTTAAGTATGATCTGTTAATTTGTTACTGTTTGCTTGCATCTATGTAAGCAATGAATATCATCATATTTGTATTTTTAGTTCTTTATAAAATTTAAAATTTATTTTCAACAGTTTTAGGAATATTTACAAAATTTATTTATAATTTATTTATAATTTATTTTGATTATTTAAAAAATTCTTCTAGATAAAAAATATATCCATTTGATACTTAAAAAATTTAGTTTCCAAATTGACTACAATTTCTACTTTTAAATTCTTTTTGATAAAATAAAATAAAAACTGCTGTAATAAAATTTTCTCTTATTCATATATCATCAATTGATCATATTTATTTTATTTAATTTCTTAATTTTTTTATTAATTTTATAATTATCTTTATGATAGTCGAATTTAAATCAATTCAATTTTTTCAAAAAAATTTGTAGAAGTTTTTAAGTTTTTTTTAAATATGCATGCATCTAAAAATTGATGATATTTTTTATTTAAAATAAAAATATTGCTATTTATGTTATTAGGTTGATATCCTTATATCCAAAAATGGAATGTTCTTGATGCTGGACATTTTTTTTCTGAAAATTCTTCAATTCTATTGACCATATTATTATATGTACATTTTAATTTTTTTAATTTGATAAATTTTATTGTTTTATTCTTGCAACGTAAGGTTTTTACTTCTAAGAGTTCAAAGGAAAGAGATTTTCTCATTATTGTTCAAATTCAATATGAGTTTTATAGATATACTTTTAGAATGAAATATGATTACCTTTTTTATAGTTTTTTGGAATAAAACTATTAAAATTAATAAAATATAATTATAATTTGCTTCACTATATAATAATTAATAAAAAAATTTATTAAAATGTTATTAATAAAAGTAATTTATTTCAAAATTTTGAGATATAATTGAGCTAGATCAGAGCGATATTATTCTATTAAACAATAAAAAAATTAAAATTTATATTTTACATAATTTTTTTCTCATATCTTTTTTTGAATAGTAAATATATTTTGAACTTTCCTGAATTATTTTCATGCAGATCATGTAAACGGATTCCATGTTGTCGTTTAGTTATAAAAAAACTAATTCTATAAAATTTTTAACGTATTTGATTTATTTATTTATGATTTAATTTTTCGAATATTTTTTACTGGAAATACAAGTCAATTGAAATTATACTGCATAATTATATGAATTGATAATATATTTATAAAATTTACCGAAATGAAATAAAGACAAATCCTTAATTTTTTTATTTTTTCTCTCAAGTATGTTGAAACAATATGGTCACCCAAAGCATGTCCATATTGTAAATCCATTAATTTTGACATTAATATCTCTCCATCGAAATACATAAGATTATATCTTTTATGAAACAAAATTTTATTATTTATTTTTATTTTTTTAAGAAATATAGAATTGAATTTGAGATCCATGTACAGGAATAAAAAAGGTTATACAATAATTAGAATTTAAAAAAATCAAAATGGCTTATCACATTCCATTCTTATTCACGAATATAGCGTAGACGATCTTCTTCCACCATTAGCATAAATCTCTCTTTTCTTCTTTGTCAAGTTTTTTCCATTCTTGATATATATTATATTTTTAACCTATTCTAATCATTTTATAAATATTAATTTAATTTATACTCTTTCTAATATTTTTCATATAAACAATATTTCTTCCATTTTTTCTAAATTTTTTATTTATATTATTTTTTTACTTCTTCGGTTTATATCGATCCACCTTTCTAATTTTCATTTTCTTTTGATTTAAATTTCTTGATTATTAAATCTTTATATTTAATAATTTTAATATTATTTTTGTATTAGTGAATGGTTATATCTATTGAGTATAAATCAAAACCAATTATAATTATTTTAAGTTAATCAAAGAAAAATTTTTTCTTTGCTTTTGATTATTTATCAATTTTAATATCGTTCATAAATTATATGGATTCGCTTTTAATAAAATTAGATTGATTTTTTTTCAAGATTAGGTCACCTTAGCTTTAATATTCATCTACAGAGCAATATGACATAATAGGTTATCATTTGCTTTTTTTTTGGTTAAATGATCTTTATCAGCGAAATAACTTATATTTTATTAAATTAATCATTCTTAGGGCTTCATATTTTTCATAAAATTATTTTTTCGAAAATTAATATATATGAAAATATTATCAATTTTGCTAATCCTTTATAATTTATTTTAATTAAATTTTAAATAAATAAATTCATTATTTAATCTCTTTAGATTTGATTAATATTTTGTAAATTTAATTTATTTTATGGCATTTTTATTTTTTAATTACAATAATTTTTTAAATTAACTACAATTGTGTCCTATTCTTAAATAACATAGTATTTTATTTTGAATATAAGCAAATCTTTAAAATTTTTTTTATTAGTTTTACTCAATCGAAACGACTTTTCTGCGAATCTATTCTGTTATTATTCTGCATATTCTTTGTTTAAATTAATGTCTTTATAAATTGTTAAAATGAATTTCTATTAATTTATTCATATAATATTAAATTCGTTAAATAATTTTTGATTTATTATTTTTCATTATTTTTCTTTTTCCATATTAAATAAAACCGTTATATTTAAATTTTAATAGTTTATTTTGTTTTATAATCTAAATTCCAAATATATAGTATATTAAAAATTAGAGACAATTTAAAATTTCAGCCGAAAATTTTTAAATTACAATATAGCTCATAAGTCAAATAGTTTTAGAGATTTTAAAAATAATATATTTTGTGTGATGGAATTGGCAATGAATGGATTTGGTCCCTTTTTGCGATTTCTATTTGGATCTGGAGATCTATTTCAATGAGTTACTGTGTTGGTTCCCGCCGCTGCTTAACTTTATGTCTTCTAAAAATAAGTTCGTTTTTTAAAAACATATTTTAAAAAATATATATATATATAATTCTAATTTATAATATATATATCTTGATTTTTTTTAATAATTTCCAATAAGCTATTATATTCAGTTTTATTTTAATCAGTATTATTCGTAATATCTGATTAAATTTTTCATTCAATATTATAATCCATATCATTTTCATAAATAAATTTAAATCCTTTAATACTAATATTTTTAAATCAACTTTTATTATATAAATTTTGCTCTCTCGATTTAATGTTTTTGAAAATATATATTTTTTAATATTTAATCAAAAATTAATAATTTTTAGTAAGCGTTATTTTTCTATTACATCCCTACCGAAATTATTTATTGTCAAAAGATGGTTCTTTTTAATTTTCATTAAAAAAATATTTCTTTTCGCTTTTGCATTTTATTTTTGTTCTTTATAAAAGAAATTTTAAAATCTTTTTTTTTTCTTGAAATATTACTGCATAAAATTTAGGACCTCCTTGCTATCCTTTTAATTGAAAATTTTAAATTTCTTTTTCGAACAATCCAAAAAACCCGCTGGTTGAGATTCCGGCGATTCATATTTATTCTACTTGTAAGAAAGATATTTTTAAATAAAATATTCAAATGCTAATTTTAAGTATTATCAATTTAGTCTAGATTCAATTTCTTCTTAAAAATATGTAATTTTCAGAAGAAAATGGATACTCAATAAATGGCTACAATATTTTCCATTACGTTTTTTAATAAAATTAATAAATTTCCCACATTCCAATTTATATTATTAAAAATTTTAAATTTTTATTATGTATCTTTATTCGAAATTCTTATGTTGATCTTCCTCTTAAATAAAATATTTACAATTAAAAATAATTAATTCAATTTTTTTTTATTAATTTATTCATTTTTTATTTATATTTTTAATTTGATAAAATTTTATTAAAATATTTATTTTTTTCGTCAAAAATATATTTTATATACAAATTTCTATTATAATGATCGTTTTCAATTTGAATTGTAAAATTTTTTTATTTTTTTATAAATTTTATTATCATTTCCTTTCGGAGGAATTTTCAAAAATAATAATTTAACTAAAGTGAATAAATTAAAATTTTCGATTTTATATTTAAATTTGTTACATTTTTAATTTAAGATTATAATATATATTATCAATAAAATTTTTTAAGCAATTAGTTTATTATAATTATTTTTATTTCATTCATACTTTTTTATAATTAATATTATAATTTTATAATATATATTGCAATGAAATTTCGTAAAACTAAGTCGGAATATATAGTATACATTATGTCTATTTGAATTTTCTCAGGAAGATTCATAATTTAGCCAGAATTGAGATAATTTACATTTTTTATCAAATAATATTGTCTATAAACAATTTTATTTTTACAATGATGTAAAATAAACCTTCATTTTTCAACGCGGTGTTCATTTTTTCTCCAGGTCTTTCTCGATAATAATTTATTTAATCTTTCCTCCGCAATGATTTGCAGTTGGTTTAAGTAGGAAATAAATTATAATTAGATTTTTCTATTATAATATAAATGATAAATTAATAAATAATTCATTTTTATAAAATAATTTTAAAAGTTAAAAATTAAATTAATCAATTTATTCTTATTAATAAAATTTTTTCTTGCTGTTATATAAATTAATAAAAAATTATATTTTTTATTTTTTAGAATTTTATTTTTTATCTTTTGAACCTATTATAAAAATATTTATAGTTACACGAAGCATTCAGAGTCAAAAGATCCTTTCCCGTTTAAGAAGGTAAATATATGTGCCTTTATCTTTTCTTTACTTTTATTATCAATAGATGCATACATTATCATGATAAATATATTTTAGACTTTCTTAATAATTATGATACTACAAAATAAATATTATACATTATTATTTTTAATTGTTTTATTTTATTAAACTTACAAGTGAAACATACAAATTTAATCATTTTATTATTTTATAAAATTATTTATATAACTACCGAATCCATTATACATTTTCATGTAAATAAATCTTCTTTTTTTCCCAATAATATTTTAAAAAAATAGCAGCTTCATTTTTAATAATTTTTTTTTATAATTTTCACAATAACAAATAATTAATTTTTTTTCTTCTTTTTTAGTAATTTTTAATTAAATTAATTTGAAAATAATTTTTGATAATAATTAATTTTTTTTATAAAATTTTATTGTTATTTTATTCAATTTTAATTAAAGTTAAAAGATTAATAATGTAAAACAATTTTTATGGCTATCAATTTTTACATCCAGGTATTTTTAAAACGTAAAAAAAATTTTATTTAAATTAAAAATATATTATAAATTATATATATCAATTCATAAATTATTTACCTTGTGTAGACTATTATATTTTTATTAATTATTGTATAATTATTTTTCATACTTTATAATAGACGAGATGCAAGATTTTTGAATTAGTTGCTCATCATCTATCTGCGATAAAAATACATAAAATTGATTCTCTTGTATATCCAAATAGTCTAAAACCCAATGTATTGTGATGTTCATAGGTGCAAAAATTTTCTTCATTTTTTTAAATATCAAAATCATTGCCTTCATTCAGCATGTGCGAAGTAAACAAATTCATTAACTTAAAATATCTATTCCCCTTCTTATTTGGCAATTATTTTAATGAAGGCAGATATAATATAATTACTTATTTCTACGGTATAGTGAAGATGTAATAGCCTCTTTTATAGAGTTCGATTTCGAAATGCTAAATTTTTAAATAATTTTATCGAAAAAATGTTACTATTTTTCTGATACACCTATATTTTTGTGAAAATAATAATAATTTTAATAAATTTTTTCAATTATAAAACATTACTCAAATCAAATTAAAGAAATAAATAAATAATTAATCAAACAATCATTCAAATCAATTTTATAATTCAAATAAATAAATATTTATGAAATTGGTTTATAGCTATTATCTTGCTGTTGCTAATAACAATATCATGCAGATTTAAACCTGCTGATTTTTCAAGAGTTAGAAAAATTTTTTTCTCGATTATTCATTTTTACTAGAGTTATTTTTTTTAACAGATAATTGCTGTAAACAAATAATTTTTTTTTATTTTGATAACTGATCAATAATTAATAATTCATTTTTTTATATTTAATTTAATTAATTGATATTTTTCAAAATCCTTTTATAATATTTAATTTTAAACTTAATATATTATATCGCTGCATATACAATTTTCAATTATATTCTTTTGTAAATACAAAATAAAAATAAACAATATTAGCATATATTTAATTGTTAAAATTTTTCATTTAAATAATATTTTTTATTGATTTCGAATATTGAAAATTTATATGAATTTTACATTTTTTATTTTGATTTTTAATTTCTTCAGGCTAAATTATAATTATTAAAAAATTATCTATTATAGAATATTTGTATTATTTAATTATTTTTTCAGATTTTCGATTTTAATTTACATTCAAAATTTTTTGTTTTTAAATATATTTATAATTTTTTAATTAATTATAAATGGGAGTATTTATTGAATTATACATCGAGGATTATTATGAATTATAATATCATCAATTTCTATTAAAATATTTAATTTATTATGTATTTACTTCGTTAAAAGAATCTTTTAAAAATTCATATAAGTTATGTCATTAATATTATTTTGTTGAAAAAAATACGATCTTCTTCTCCGTTTAGAAGATAGGTCAATTTACATTTTTTTCTCCCTGATAAATAGCAATTTTTCCAATTTTTTAAAATTAATTTGATAAAAATGATATATTAATTCATAAAATATTATTTATTATTCAATCAGAATTTATATTTTTGAATCAATTTTGTGCAGCTAGATAATAAAATTTTGAATTTAAATGAAATATTTTAATAAAATTAAATTTTAATTTGATTCTTACTTATCATGAAATCTTTTCAAATTTCTATTTCTATTAAAAATTTACCTCTTTGTAATGTCTTCGCAAGATATTTTCATTTTATTTTTAAATTGTATTTAAAAAAATGAATCATTTAATTTTTGTATAAATTTACTCAAAAAATATTAGTCAAATATGCATCAAAAATCAAATATACCAATTTTTCTTTATGCATTTTAAAATATTGTTGAATTTTTTTTCAATAATTTATTATATTTTCATATTACTGTCCTTGCATTTGTGATTATACAAAATTTTATAATAGATGTAAAAAATCAAATAAAAATTAATGATTTTTCTATTTTTCTGGGCTTTCTATTGATTATAACTGAAAATATTTTTGAACACTGCAATAAAATTACTTTATTATGATTTTAATTCAGATCAAAATCGATAATACTTTAATTTAATTTTGAATTTTTCTAATTATAACTAATTTATTGTAGAAAAAAATTTTTTTTAATTAATTAGAGTGTGTTATTGTTCTTTAATAAAATTTTAATTTTTTCGATTTAGTTTTTAAAAATTTTATCGTTAAAATAATTTTATATATAAAAAATTGATATAATAATCAATTAGTATTCCATTCCTTCTTATATCACAAATTTTTTAACGCTCTAAATACATTATAAAATGAGAGTGGATTTATACCACATCGAAATCTGTTGGGATATAAAAAATTCAGAAAAAAAATATAATTAATACTATACCAAAATTAAAATATATTTTTTATTATTAAATTATTTGTATTGATATTAAATTATTTATTTATAATCTCTTCGAATACTTCCTGGCTTTTATCTTCGTAATATTCGATGGTAATGAATTTTTTAAAGATATGATCCATTTGTTTAATTTTAGAAATAATAGATATTTCATTTGCTATAATAAATTTTTTGTTAATTTATATATTCATTATTTTATTTTATATATGTAAAAAATTTTGGATTGCATTTGATTATTGAGTTTTTATATTAACATATTTTAAATAAATTATTCTCCGATAAAATTTTTGGACCTTTTTTCATTTTATTAAAAATATACAATTATAATAATCATGTATCATAACAAATCGTTTTTTATAATTATATTTAGCACATTTCCTGCATGGAATTTCCTATGCTTCTCTTGTCATTATTTTGATGTTGGCTATATTCTTCCGTTTCCGTCGAACAAATGCCCATCTCGAGTACCTTTACCATGTTGAAGGAAAAATTATATTTAAATTAAAATTATTTTAAAAATTATATTTTTAATTATTTAAAATTTTTTCTTTGTTTGTTTATTTTTTAATTATGATAAAACAATGTAAAGATATTAATAATTTAACAAATTTTTTAATAATATAATTTTTAAATTTTTTATTTTTTTTTGCCTTTATAAATAAAATTTGTAAATAGGTAGAATTTATAAAAGAAAAATAATAATTATAAATATTTTCAAAAAAAAATAAACTTACTTCTTCTACGCATTCCTTTTATAATTTTATATATCTATAAGAAGCCTTATTTCTCTTCTCGCATTTGTTTTGATAAAAATAAATAATCCAAATATTCTCTTGTGATTTCGTCAAGTGCTCATTAATTTTGTAAATTTTCATTAGAAAATTGTCATAAAAATTTTTTATTTAAATTTTATAAAGAAATTTTTAAAATTATTTATATTATTTATTACTTATGCTTTTACCAAATTAAAATTTTCCATATATTTAATTTAAGGAATAACAGACCAATGTATTTAATTTAATTATGAAAATGTCCACTTCGTTTCCACTCTGCTGGTTGAACACATTGATGAGTAACTATACTATTCTTTAAAATTTTATTAAAAGCATTTTATTTCGGAAGCATTTAAAATTTAATAATAATTAATTACTAAAATTTCAATATGTGATTAAAATTTTATAAATTTAATAATTGAATTATGATTTTTTTTGATTTTTACTCACATTCCATCATTGAAAATTTCTCAAATATATCGATTTAATTTTTTTTTCATTTTTTTATTATAATTTTTTATGGAATTAATTTTTTATTCTATTGTTTTTAGACAATATATTTTATAAAATTTCTATTAGTTGAAATTAAAAAAAATTTCATATCCCAAAAATAATATTTATAAAAAATTTTATTTTCAAAATCTTTAAAATTATCATCTGATTTTAATAAGTGATTGATTTTTAGATTTTATTATAATTATGATATTGTTTTAATAATTTAAATTACTTCTAATTATTTTACATATATGTATATATTTGATATTATAACTATAATTTTATTTGTTTTTGGCTATTTGTAATTTTAAATTTTTAATTAATTTCTATTGAATTCTTTCAGGTTATTTTCATAAATTCATTTTCCTTTTTTTTAATAAATTAAATTTCGATGAGGAATTTATTTTTTTTTATTTTATTGTTGGATTTTATAATTTATTATTTTTAAAATATGAATATCGGATCTTTTCATTCACAAAAATTGAAGACCATCCTTTATAATTTTTTTATATGATTTTTCTCTTTATAAATTTGGGTTAGGCAGTTATTTTAATGAAAAATTTTTCGAGATATAAATTTTTTAAAATTATTTACAACTTTCACGAATATAGCAAGTTTTAATGCCATCAGCATCTCTTAATTAATATTTTTTTAAATGATTCCTTTATCCTAAATCAAATTATTCATTGATGTTATATTCTATGGATGTATTTTTTCTATTTTTTTCTCAAATGAAATCACAAATCACAGAAAATAAAATAGGTCTATTTTTAGATATTATATTTAAAATAATTCATACATGAACTTTAAAAATAACATTTTATTTTTTGAATTATTTAATTAAGATACTTAATTTATTTTTTCATCAATATAATATATAATAAATTTTAAAATATATTATAAGAAAATTTTTAAAAATTAAAAAAAATATTATTAAGCAATTAATTGAATTTTATTAATATATTAATTTAAATAAAACATTGTAAAATAAAGGCTGAATGCCTTATCAATCTTTCCTGTATAAAAATTAATTGCACCAAATTAAGCCAAACCAAATAATACAATTTTAAGAAATAAAATTAAAAATAATTAGGTAATTGATTTAATAATTTTAAAGTATAATTTTATGGGCAAGTAATGAAATTTTAATATAAATGATTATTTTTCTGTTTTACTTCAATATCCCGATTTTTGCGCCTAAATTTCTTATATTTCTCAATCAATTCATAATTATTCCATTATTAAAAAAAATTTCCAAAATTAAGATCTAATAATTAATTTTAAATTTATTATGTGATAGAGTTATTTTTGGCATTTTATTATTTTCGTAATTATAAATTTTTTAAAATAAAATAATTTTATATGGATCAAACAAAATTTTAAAATTATATAGAAATTTTTTTAAACAGTAAAATAGAAAATTAATTCATTATTTTAAACTTATTTCTTTATGATTTATTTTGTTTTTAATTAGAATTAGAAATTTTGTTTATTAAAAAAAATTATTTTCAATTATTCTTTTTTATTTTTAAACGAATTAAATTCTTTTATGTTTTTAAACAAATAAAATCTAATATTTGAGAAAAATGTGTAAGAAAAGTATTAAAATTGCATTTCTTATCGTTAATTAATAAAATGCCATCAAATAAAACCAGACTAGAGATCATTAAAATAATAATTTCATTTGATGGATAAAAATTTAAAAAAAAATGAAGCCAAATATTAAAGGATAATATTTTCCAATAACATTTTATTCAAATTTTATTAATTTTATAAATATTTTTTAAAATGATATTATAATATTCATTTTTATAACAATAAAATATTTTATTAATTTAAATAATTTTCTATATTTAAAAAATTTGAATTTTTTGTAGCAATAATGAATTATTCTCTCCTTTTTTTAATTTCCTTTTTAGTCACTTTTTCAATAAATCATAAATT
The DNA here is from genome assembly GCA_030063045.1 of Pratylenchus scribneri. Taxonomy (NCBI): domain Eukaryota; kingdom Metazoa; phylum Nematoda; class Chromadorea; order Rhabditida; family Pratylenchidae; genus Pratylenchus; species Pratylenchus scribneri. The sequence continues at coordinate 248,817 of JAQSEB010000106.1, read as the reverse complement.
TTTTTGTTAAGCAAAAATTGGCTTTCTTTGCTTGAATTTTTATTTTTGATTTTTAATAAAATAATTTAAATACAGATTCATTTTCATTGAATAAATTTAGAAATTGTATATTCCTATCAATTATTTAATTTTCATATTAATGAATTAAATTTTATATAAAAAAATATAATTTACTCAGATTTATTTCTTATTCTTTATTATATTTTGAATGAATTTATGCAATTTTTAATAAAATAATAAATATTAAAAAAATTTTTTTGTATAATTAATTTAATATCATTAACACTGGATTTCGATTTTGGCTTGGAGTCCAATCATCTTAGCAAATGCCATCTCATGCCCCGGGATACCGAAAAGAAGAGCAGACACCAGGTTTACTTTTATTACGAAATTTATTATTATAAATAATTTTTTTGATTTAATTTTAATAGCTAATTTTTTCAGTTTAATAAATAAATAATTATGATTATTTCATTCAACGGCAATTCCTATAGTATCTTGCAAATATCGCAATCTGATTTTGCTTCAAATTTATTGGAATTATTTTCTTTAAATTTTTCCCTTTTTATTAAATTCTCTTATATTTCTATTAAATTTCGATTAATCGATCGAAAAATTTTGATAATTTTAGGAAAATATTAATTTTTAATTATTTTTAAATTACATTTTTCATTAGGTAAGATATATAAAATGTATAATAAATTTCTTTATTTCTAGTAAAAATTATGTTTTTATTCATATATATCTAGTATTTTTATAATTTGCTTTTTCCTTTATAGTATAATATATCAATATTATAATATATTATATTGTTAATTTTTTCTTTAAAGTAAATCTATATTTTTTACTTTTTAAATTTATTTTTTTGAATTTTTAATCTAGAAAATATTTTTTATTAATTCAAAATTAATATAAGAAATTGAGTGCTGTATGTGATATTATTTATATATTTAATCTTAGGAAGTATCATTCAAATTGAATATATAATTTTCTCAAAAAATGATCATTTACCAATATATTTCTAACAAAATTAATTCAAATTCATTCCACAAAAATTATTTTTTTGTATCATTATTTTATTTTGCTTTTATCTAATTTTTTTTATTTATTTCATAAAAAAAATTTCGAAATAAAATAATAATAAATCCCGGGAAACGTATTACTTATGTTGACATTCCTGCAGCCAATTGCCTGAATTGTAGTTCACACACTAGTCTTAATAGCACTGCTGAGATTTGTGTTGTCCAGAAACCGATATCTAGCATTGGTCTGCCAATTTTTCTACAGCAGATTATTATTAATTCTTAATTAAATTTTAATTATTCTATATTCTCTAAATAGGAATTTTTTTTTTATTTGGAAAAGATAAATTAAAAAAAATATTATATTATCATATTTATTCAAAATTTGCATAAATTTCCTATTTTTTATCTAATAACTTTTTAACTAAAAAGCAAATATGTTTTATTTTTCATCTAACCGATTTTGATAAAATGCTGAAGTAAATTGAAAGAAAATCAGATTGAATTTTTCTGAAAATTAAATTGGATAATTATTGAATTAAAAATTTTAAATTTAATTTGATTTTCTGATTTTTTTTAGTTTTTCTGGGCTAATTTTGATTTTATCCCATTTACATATTATAATAAATTTTAATTTTTCTTATTTTTTCGTGACTATAACTTTTCTTGTCGCCAGTCGTCATAAATATATTTATTTTATTTATCATTTTTCAATTTCTATGTAAAAATTATTTTTGAATTTAGCTCCAAAAAAACTTTAATTTTTAATTTTTTAATTATATAAATTTATTTTTTTTAAAAATTATTTTAAATAACATTGGCATTTGGTATGAAAATTTATTATTCATGAGTTTAAATGTAATAATTATTATTTATTTCAATAATAAGATTATTTTTTTTTTATTCATTTAATAAAATTTTTATTGATCAAATTATTTTCCGAAATAAGCAATTTTTTTAATATTTTTACATATTTAATTTTTATTTAAATTATTGATTTATTTGATATGTTGAACATATAAAATATTTTAAGATATCTTTTATTATGATATTTTTAATCTTTGTTTTTTAATACATTTTTAAATTCATTATATTTTTAAAAATTTATTTTAAAAATATTTTATGATAATTGAGCAGATGTATTCATTGATGATCTTTTTTAGAAGTTTTGTAATGGAATTTGGACAATTTTTCGATTATTTTAAAATGAATAATAATATATAAAATAAATTCGATTCTGAAAAATTAAATTAAAATTTTCATCAAAATTTGGTACGAATTCTTATAAGAAATTATGAGTGAAATTTTCATCCTCTATGATCTTAATATAGGAAAATCGATTTTCTTTTTTTTAATATATAGATTAATTATTTTAATTTATTATTGATTTAATTTATTTTACTAATCAATTTCCTGAAAATAATTAAAATATTTCATAAAAAAATATTTTTTTATTCATTGATAAATTTATATTAAGGATATTTTTTTAATTTAATATTATTGGATTAATTAATATATTTAATGCCCATGAAGCAATTTTTATTCCTTAATTATTTACAGCCCCATTCAAAATTATCATTTAGAATATTATAAAATTTTTTTACTAACTTATAAAATTATTTTAATGATGATATTTGATTATTTCTATCAGAAAATAATTTTTAATTTTTTTCTTTTGTATTTATTAAGAATCTGTTTAATTTTTATTCTCAAAATAAACATTATCAAAATGGGATATTCTTGGAATATATCAGTAGTCAATTTAACAAATGATAAACCTGTTTTTGTGTGATTTTTTTTATGGCCCTGTAGTCAATGGCAAGCGTCATGTTCCATCTTTTTTGAACACCAAAATTTTTGGGCTAAGGAATATGGAAACGGAATAAATATTTGTAAATAGTATTTTAATTAATTTATTAATTTCTCATGATTTATTTTTCTACAAATTTATTTAGAAAAAATTTTAATTATTTATTGTATAATTTTTAATTTAATTTATTTAAATTAACATTTTATAATAATTTTTAAAATTATTTTATCCTTTCCAATTATTATATTATAAATGATTGCAAATTTTTAATAAAGTATAATTTAGAATAAATTATTTATATTTAAATACTTTTAAAAATTATTCATATTTGATTAATTTTTGATCAACTTTTTTTAATTAAAAGATTTTAATTGAATTTTTAAGATTATTAACAATGTTAGCTTTTCAGATTACTTTCATTTTATATAATTCACTAATTTGCTTAATGCCTTGTAATTCCGAAATTTTATAATTCATATTTCTGAATTTTGGAGAGTCGTATATTTTTTTACTTTTTTCTTATATTGATGCCAGCCAATGTTCCAAATATTTTTTTCATATATTTATTTTCATGATTATATTTTATAAATTTTAGAAATTACTTTGCAAGTAATTATTCTAACATTTTTAGATTAACTTAAGAAGATTATTTATATTTCATATTGGAAAAAATTTTAATCCCTATTGAAAAACTCTAACAAAAAAATATATAGCTTTAAATTTACAAAAGTTATAATACTAGATGAAATTGAAAATAACGAAACTTCGCAACCAAAAATATTTTATAATTTACTATAAAAAATTAATGAATATTATTTTATTCAAAAAAATTAATTTTTGAATTACTGAAAAAATTTTATTAAGCCAAACGCCAAAATAAAATCAAAAATTTGAATAGCATAAGTAGTTCAATAAAAAAAAATATAAAATTCTACAATAATTTATTCGTTTTTAACTCCATTACTATTATTTTTTGTCATTTTAATATGAATTTTTTATAATTTTTACACTCCATTATTCTTTTATTTTAATATTTATTCGTTGTAAACATAAAAAATATTTTATTTAAATTTTTCAATACCATATTTCTACTTAAATGTGATTAAATTTATTTGCAAAATTTTTAAATATTATTCAATAATTAATAAATTATTCTAAATTCTTTATTATTTTTTTCAAAATTCAATTTTCCATCTTTTTTATATCCGTTTATCGTTAAATAAACTATTGATTAATCATTGGTGCTGCAATCTAATTTGAATTATTTTATTAGATTTTTTAATATAGCTATTAAAAATCAATTTTTAATAAAATTAATTAATTTTTGAAATATTTCTTCACTTAATTTCAAATATATTATAAAAATTTATAATATCTAAATCAATCTCAATATGGAATATTATAATCTATTTTATTATTTAACATTATTTATTAATTTAATCTTATAACATCTAAGAATTGCAAAATTAAGTGAATTTAACATTTTTATACTTAACTTTTTAATTTATACATATTTTGATAAAATTTTTTTTATAATTTTACAATAAATTATAATTTTACAATAAATTTATTCATGATTATTTTGTAAATAATAAATGATTTTGAAAATTTAATTTCATTATCAATCATTTCTATATTTGATTAATTTTAAAATTTTATTTGCTTTTTATTATTTTTTATAAATTAAATTATTCGAAATTAATTTATTTAATTTGAGTCGAATTAAATTTTTTTAATATTGAATAACAGTTTCATTTTACATTAACTCAAACACATGAATTTGTAAAATAAAATAAAGCATAAAATTTTATTTTAAATATTATAATAATTTATCAAACTGAAAAATTTACTTTTTTTATAATTTTTATCATATTTCTTGTTTCCAATAAAATTAAAATAATTTTTATCTTACATAGCTCAAATCTTTCCAATATGAAAAACGAATAATAATTATTATTTATTACCCTTTTTTAATTTATAATATTTTTATGCATTAATTTTTATAAATTGTAAAATTTGCTGATATCATATTATCAATGATCTACTTAATATGACAAAAAAATAAAAATAATTCAAATATTAAAATAATAACTATATATATGTGAAGCTCAACATATATGAAATATTATATAAATTTATAATTCTTTTGATAATATTAATGAATTTAAAATTTTATTAATTAGCTTTTTATTTTTAGAATTTGAAATTTTATGTAAAATTTAAAGCAATATATTTATTTTAATTTATAAATTTTTTAATAACTACTCAACTTTTCAATCTAGATTTTGAATATCAAGCATAGAACTAATACATGATGTAATCTACTAAAAATAATTTAATCATTAAAAAATTTTTTTTAAATTTCATTACTTATAATAAATAAGTTTTTTTATTTTACTCTAAATATTTTTATAAATAATTAATTATAACACTATTTATTTCATAAAATTGCATATAAATGTCATCTTTCCCGTCAACGCAATCAATTAAACGATCACAAATAATTGATTCCATTATATGTTTACATTACAGCATATAACATAATTTAGGTTAAGATAGGATCTTTCTAAATAATTAAAATTAAATACATTCATGCTTTAAAATTTTTTTCTTAGTTTAATATCTTTATTTATTTAAAATTCATTTTTTAATAAATTTGAATAAATTAATTATGATAATTTTATTAGCCATTTTTTTTTCTAAAATAAAAATTTTTAACCAAATTACTCAATTTTTTAAAAAGCCTTTCCGGCGTATTTGGCGGTGGATGGCTGTTCGCTTTAGCCCTCCTTCCCTTCCGGCCAGTGATTTGGTCCCAATTTTGCTCTCTCTATCTAATCACTTGGAGTTTGGAATGAGCCTAAAAAATTTTTCAAAAATTTTTTATTCAATTAAAAAATTTTTACCTACCGCGCATGTTTTCTTATGTCTGTTATAATTGGACATTTTTTCTCGTCTACTGCCATGAAACAACGTGTGCACTATAAATAATTTTTTTGTTTATTTTATTAAATAAAAAAAAATACGCGAGTATTTAAAAGATAGTGGATTATATGCTAATTTTTTATTTGATTGATTTTTTTTATTAAATCACTTTACATTTTATAAATGTTTTAATTTAAAAATTTTTCTCTTTCTTTTAAACTTTTTTTCTAAAATTATTTTTAACTATATTAAAGTTTCTTCAACAAATATCATATTACAGCTTATTTTTTAAACAACTTTTAAAATAAATTTTCTTTAATTATTAATTTACAAACTCTTGTATTTTCTAATATTGTTAAAATTTATTTTAAATTTTATACGATTGTATTAATTTTAAATAAATAAATTTTATTAATAATTATTTTTTAAATGTGCTCTTATAAATAAAAGTTTATAAAATATATAAAATAATTTCTTTATTATTAATAATTATTTCTTAATTTATAATTTAGATACTTGATATTTTTTCGTTTGTCTTTTATTAAAGATTAAATTTATTTTGTTTTTCAGTTATTTTACAAATTTTTAAAAATAATATTTTAATAGAAATTCTTAATTAAAATGAAGTTTTCAAATAATTTTAGTTGAATAAATTTTCATGAATTAAAATTAAATATAAATATATTTTATTTTTTACAAAATCATATTTAAAAATGAATATTGTAACCGACATATATTTATTTATCTATAAATTTGAGTATTTTGTATCTGCCGTTATAAAAAATTGTTTTTTTGACAAAACCGGAGAAAATGAAAGTTTTATCTTTGAAAAAATGTTAATTTAATTTAATATTTGCTTTATCTTTCTTAAACTTTTTTTAAGATTATTTTTATTGTTTTCTAAAATATTAATATATTTTAGTTTTATTTATTCAATCAATAAATATAATTATCATTTTTTTGTTAATAATTTTGTATCATTTACAATCCATTTTACTCATTTCATAAAAATGAATTCTTCTAATTTTTATCATAAAAATTGCTATCGATGATTATTTTTAGACTTAAATTTATTTATATTTGATATATGAATAATTTTATAAATAATCAAATTTTTATTTTTCTCATTTTCCTCTGAAAATGGGCTAATTTATTCAACAATTTAGGGAAAAGTAGAAGTAAAATCATTCATTTTTGAAATGTGATAAAAGTTTCTTTGTTGTAGGAGTTCTTTTAAAATTCATTTAATTAATTAAACTAAGAGCATTTGAAATATTTTAATTCCAAAATATTTGATTTACAAATTATACAGTATTTATAATTTAGATCCTCTTTCATATATAAATTAATAATAATGATTTTTTTGTCTATATAATTTTTACAATTTAATCATACTTAACATTTCATTTAAATTCCATACATAGATCCTTCTTTATTTCGTATTAGGCAATTTTAAATATTTAATATTAATTTCCTTACTTTCTTAAAATTATCTAATCATTAGAATATTTTAAGCTATGTTAAATTTATATCAATATTCATTTCGATCAATATTTTATTAAATCATTTTTTATTTTTTACACATTCAAAATTTTTAATTATTTTGCTTTCTTATTTAAAAAAATTAAGTGCTATCATTAGGGCAAGAATCAAATAATGTTCATCAAATTATTGCTATTTGAAATTATCATTATTAATTATATTTTATTTAAAAATTCTTAAAATTTTCAGACGAAATATTGAAATTTTGAATGTACTAGAATAAATTTATTTTATTTTTATTATAACTTTATATTTTGACAATTTAATTTTAGCTATTATTCAAATATTTACACTTTTTTTATATTATCATTACAATTAATATTTAACGTTAAAAAATTAAATTTATTATAATCAATATTTTATATATATATTTTAAGAACTTAATTTTGGAATGATCTATTTATTTGAAATTTTTTAAAATCAATTATATTTTAATAAATTTTTTTCCATTTTTTTTCCTTATTTTTCTTCCGAATAATTTTTGAAATTTTATTTTTATTTATCTCATTAAAATTTTATAATTATTTTTTCATAATTACATCTAAAATAATTTATTAAAAATATGTTAATTGAAATTATTATAAAAATTACCATCTTTATAAATAAAATTTTTTTCTTGATAATTTGGCTTAACATTTTATTTTATAATAAAAATAATTTTTAATTAAGATTTATTAAACAATTCTTTCTTTTTTTTACCCTTTTTATATAATGCAAATTCGTAAATTTTTATTTTTAAATATTTATCAATCATTACTAAATTTTATTTAATATAATTAATTTCATAATTTAAAGAAATTAAATTAGCAATCTGTAAGTCCCACTAGCAAATTGGGTTGGTTAGTGGAACATTCCCTTCTATTGTTGTATTATGGAATTAATTTAATTTGAATTTATATATAATTTATTAACTTTGCTAATTTACATACGGAAATCTTTACATCTTAGATAATTATTGATAATTTTTATTGAATTTTAAATTTTTTTAATTTTATAATTTTATAATTTCTAGATTTATCGAAGCTTTAATTTTCAGAGATTACATGCATCTTTATCAATAACTTTTCCATTAAAATTTTTATCTCAACTATTATATAAAAGAAATTTGTCATCTGTTATAGTTTAATTATGTAATTTTGAAAGTGATTTCTGGGTCAAAATCTTCTTAAATATTAATAGCAATAAATTTTTTGATTTAGATATAATTTGATTTTCTTTTTTAAAATAATAATATAAAAAAATAAATTCATTATCATTTTTATTTTAATAAAATTAAATTATTTTTTATAAATTGTTCAAATAATAATATATTAACATCTTATTTCTTACAATCCCATGGATATGGATAATTGCCTCTCCCAATATCTGGCCTTATTATTTTTATTTAACATATTTTTATACCATAATTTTATCTTAAATTTTAATAAAAATTTCAATTTTTATTACAAATATATAATAAGATCTTGCATATCAGCCCTGATTATCAAAATAAAATTATTTTATATAATTTTGATATATAATTTTAATTAAGTCATTTTTACAATAATTATAAAATATCCAACTTAATCTGAAATAAATTTTTAATTTAAAGTAATTCTATTATAAATATATTAAATTTCTTTATTTAATAAATTTTGAAATAGTATTACATATTATTTTATTTATATAAATATATATATATATATATATTCACAAATTAATTTATAAATAATTCCTTTTACTTTTTTTATTATAAAATATTCTTTAAAATAAATTCTTGTTTTCCTTAACAATTTTTTATATAACATTTAAATTTGATTATTATTTTATATCTAAATACAATGTAAATGTACCAAAAATGTTTTCAAATATTGATTGATAAAAAGTGCATATGAATTTTATATTATGTTTCTTTAATCTATGATTATTCTAATGAAAAATAATTATTCTACTGAAAAATCCTGAAAAGGCATTCCATATGTAAATGATGGTTTTCCAAACATATCCATGATTTTCGAATAGAAAAATAATTATAAATAAATTACATTTACAATTTAATAAACTTTTAATTAAATATATATATATATCTTTATACTATTTTTCTTACTACTGATGTTTATTTTATAATTTTATAGTATTTTTATCCTTTTCTACTTAGAAATTATTTTATATATCATGAATTCGTTTTTTTCTTCGGAATGCAATACTGGCAAACTTGGGGGGTGGGGTTTGAAGGGGATATTCTTTTTTGATGTTATAAATAAAATTTCTAATTTATCAATAAAAAATAGGAATTAATTCATAACCATATTACATTATTTCTTAATTATTATATTTTCTAAACTTTATATTTTTTTAATTTAATAATTTTTTATTTTTCCAAACATAAAATTTATAATAGATCCTAAAAATTAAATTTGATATATTTCTATTTTTTGATTTGAAATCTATTTAGCTTCATTTCATAAAATTAATAATAGCTATATGCATCTCTTCAGTACAAGATTGCCTTGACCGATGCCATTTTGGTGCATAATAATTCGTTATCAAAATCTTATTTAATTTTTTATAAATTAAATAATTTAATTGATGTATCTAATGAAAAATGGATTTAATTATAATTAATCAAGATTTTTTAAAATTAAATCGAAATTTTTTTTAAGATATTTATAGGCAATTTAATTTTTTGCAATTATACTTATAAGCAAAGCATATTTATTTAAAAAAATATTCTTTATTAAAAAGAAGAAAAATTAATTTATTTTCGTTAATTTTTCAATTTAAATATTTCTTTTTTAATTAAAATAAATTATTATTTTTTTGGGTACTATGACGAAATGCTGACGGAATCCATAATAGAATGTAGCTTTTATCGAGAATATTTTTTAATCAAAATAATTCGATAGATTTATTATTTAAAATTTATATGAGCAAATTTTTTTATTTTATTTCTTTTTTGATTGTACATTGTAATTTAAATAATTTTAAATTTTAAAATGAATAATAATAATTGATTTTTTTTTAAATTTATCTTAATGAATAATGATAATTAATAATTATTTTACAAAATTATATTCAATATCAATAAAATCGAATGTGTAATAGCTCGGCAAAATGGGCATATTATAGATCTTGAGTTGTCCAAAAAAGTTGAAAATAAATTTATTCGATTTTTTAATAAAAAATTTATTGATTAATCAATGATATTTTATTTATTACTTCTTTATGCACTGCTTTGGAAGTGTCAAGGTCTAGCTTCAGTGTAAGTTGGGTCTTTTCGATTAAAATATTCAAAAAATCTCTTTATTAAAATTAAATTTTTCTCTCATTTATATTTTTTAATATTTATGATTATTTAAAAATTCATTATTAATTTGAATTAAATTATTTATAATTATAATATTTATTATATTCAATCTTAATTTTTTTAAAGATATAAAAATCCACCTGGACGTAAAAATATTATGTAAATTTGTCAATTCGAAATTCGTTCATAATATAAGCAAAAAATTTTAGAAAAAAACATAAAATTATTTTTATAATTTCATTACATAGTTCATTTAATTTTTTATATTTTTTATTTTTTTTTCGACAATTCAAAATTAATTTTATTAATATAAAATTTAAAATCTTATTTATCTATTTCGCGATAATAAAGTTTAGGCGATATATAGCCTACGTCCTTTTTCATTAATGTTAAAAATAGCAGTCATCTCATATTTAATCCATTATTGATTTTAAATGCTGATATTTTAATACAATAAATATATCTTTAAATTTTTGATTGATTAATTTTGCATTATTAAATTTTACTTGAAAATCTTAAGTATTAACCAAAATAAAAAAAACAAAAAAGAAATTTTTATCATTTATTTATTTTTCTAATCACTTATTAAAATGTAAAATTTTATGCTCCCAAATTATAAGCTATCTATATATTTGATGTTTTGAAAAGAAAAATGAAAATTTAAAAAATTAAATGTAAATCGCCATAAAGATACGAGATTTATTTTAGATTTAATGAAAATCAAAAAAAATTCATTTATTTAAAATATTATTGCAATTTTAAAAATTCCTCTAAAATTTTTATTTAAGTATTTACTTGCAAATTTTTAAAAGGAAATGTATTTTTATATACTTTCAACTGACCTAAATATAAATCAATTGAATAATTTCTTTCATGAGATTTGTCGATTATGATGCAGTTATAAGATGTATTTTATATTGCTTATCGTGATATAATTCTTTTGTAAAATATTATTTAAGTATAAATAATTCAAAATAAATACTCCTAAAATTTAATTTATATATAGTTTTTAATTCATTACAATGTGTAATAATAAAATATCTTCTTCGAAAGAATAAGCTCATTCAATTTTATTTTAAATTTTTCTTCTTTTCTTTTTTTAATAGGAATAGATGATAAATTTTCCACAATTTTTATAAATCAAAATCATTGAAATTTTCTATAAGATTTCTAGATATACGATCAATCAGATTCCGATCTCTAATACATCGCCCTCTTTGAATAAATGATAAAAATATTTATTTTTATTTTTTCATTATATTTTTTAATATTATCTTTTAAAGTATGGAAATCAAATCATAATTTTTTTCATTAGTTTAGAAAATATTAAAAAATTTCATTATTTTTCATTTACTATCTATTTTAAGTACAACAAATTATATGAATAATCCAGCAATTTAACATTATATATTAGTTACTTTCATAATTATCCCTTGGTATCAAATAAAAAATATTTATGAAAAGTTTTATTGTAATTTTTTTTGCACAAAACCATCCGTCATTATTAATATATTTTTTTACGGTTTTAACCAATAAAAATGTGTTATTACTATTTTTCATTGAATTTTAATTTAATTAGATGGATAAAATTTTGCTGATTAAAGATTAATGGAACATATAATTTAAAACTATTTTCGATATTTCATGCCATAAATTTTATTATTTTCATTTCTCCATCGGTTATATTATTTTCAAAATCACTTTTTCTTTCTATATTAAAATAATTTGCTTTTTAATTAAATTTTTGCTTTTACCAACTCTTTTTTAATATAATTTAATTGTTGCTATCCTTTTTAATTTAATTTTGCCTCCAATTTCGTAGCGAATTCGCCGGTCTTTATGCGATCTAGCAGATGAGCTATGCGTCCGTGATGCACCGTGATGGTATTGTCGTCACAATTAAAGGGGATTTTATAGAATCCTTTATTCATAAGCATATTTATTTGTATTTATAAATTAAATTTTTTTAAAAATTTTATAAATTTATATTTGTATTTAAAAATTATAAATTATATTTTTAAATTTCATAAATAAATTTATTTTAAATTATATTATTAAAAATTTTTTCGATAATTTATATTTCTCAAATAGAGTTTTTCAAATTTTTTTCAATTAGCAATTGTCAGATCGTTCTCTATATTAATTTTATTTATATGGGATCTCATCGGAACTAACATGTTAGTTTATTTCATAATTTCGAAAAGATTATCATCTCTGAAAGCAAATTATATTGTTTCATGAAGATATTTTTTGTAAATTCCTGTTATTACAAAATTTCTGTTTATTTCGTCTGTCCAATTACACAAAGTTGATTTTCTATAATAATTTATTTCCATAGAATTTTCATCGAAATACTTTTTCTACTTCATTTTCAAAATGAAGTTTAGACTTATTCACTGATGATATAATTTTACAAATCACTTATAGGAGATCAGATAAGAAATATCTCTTCAAATCTCATATATTTTTAATAAATTTTATTTTATAATAATTTTTATTTTTAATTTTAAATATTAGGTATAGTTCTTTTTAATTTAAATTGTCATTTTTTGCAATTATAAATATTATTATAATTTCATCCATTTTTATAAATTTATATTAGTTAACATAGCAACAAATATGGCAATTATTTTATTTACGCCAAATATTTTTTCATTTTCCCAATAATTATTTATATTATATATAATTTCTTCCTTTCGGGAAAGAAGTGCGAAAAGCGCTCGGAATTCTTGAAGATATCCTTCGAAGTTCACTTTCATTTCTTTAAATGAAATTTTTGTACACTAAAATAGATCCCTTAATATAATATTTATAACGCTTCAAATTCTTTGTTTTTAATTCAATTATTGAAACTGCTCATTTATTGGTAATATCACTTACTTTATTATGATTATGACTCTCGAATATGGATATATATTGTTTTTTAATAATATTTTATTAATATTTCTATAAAAATATTTTCTAGAGAATGATTTTTGGCTATATTCATCTTTTGTTATATATATATTTAAAAAATTTTTTATTATTTTTTCAGTTTAATTTAAGAGTTACTTATTAAACTTTCTTTAATCATTTTATTGATTAACATCATTAATTTATTTTTAAAATAATTTATAAATAATAAAAAAAAAATAAATTTATTTATATTGCATCAGCATTTGGCGTAGTTTTATTCCATTCTCTAGTAGTATATTCGGTAAAGGAAACAGATAGCATGGCATAATTCATGGACCATTATGGCAATGTATTTTGAGACTTGTTTCATATCGTCTCACAAATTACTTTTTACGTTATTTTTTTTAAATCTAAATGAATAATTTTTACGCTGGCTACTTTAGATAATTCACATGGATTTATTAAATTTAAATAATTAAAAATAATTTGCTACGTTTATTCAACTATTATAATTTATACACATATATCAATTCATTAATAGATTTTTATTTTTTTTCTCAAATTTTAATCTAATTGATAAGCTAATCTTAATTTATAAGAATTTGTTTAGATTATTTTGAATAATTTTGGTTGCAATATCCAAATGATATTCTTAAATCATAAAATAACTTAGTTCTAGATGAGAATCTAAAGCTTCCTAGTAATTTAGAAATTCTTTTAATAAAACAATAATTAAATTTATTTTTTCTGTCACATATTTTTTCTTTCATAGTCAATTAAAGAATTTAAAGTCCATTCGGACTAAAAAATTTTATGAAAATTTTATTATTTATAATCGATTATTATTTCATCTATAAATTAAAAGTTATTTTTATTAATTTTAAATATTAAAGTATGCATGTTTTGCATATTTGGAAAGGCGCAAGAAATTCCCACCGAAGTTCAGAGTTAATATTCAAATTAGTTGCATCTGGTTATTTCACTGTAAATTTTGTTGAATTAGAATAATTTTATATTTATTATTTTCTTTTTTAAATTGTAGTTTTTAAATTATAGTTTTCTGAAATTAATTTCATATATTTATTATAAATAAAAAATTTTTACTTCTTTCTATCAAAAACTTTTAAAAACTAGAATTTTTGAATTAATTGATTATTGATTTAATCCATATTTATAAATTTATTTTACAAATTTTTATTAATAATTTTGCTTTATATTAATATAATAGAAAGATTAAATAGAAATCAGAATCTTTTGTTAAAAGGTAAGTTGATTTGGACACAAAATGATTTTATTCTATTTATTTTTTTTATTAAATCCTTTATAAAATTAATTGTTTCAAGAAATTTCTAAAAAAATCGAACTTGTTTATATTTATCTAAAAGTGATTATAACTAAACGAGATAAACGAACTTGAATTATCAACCTAAAATTATCATATGGATATATGAATGAAAATCTAGGAAAAAAATTTTTAAAATTTCAATACTTCTCACATAAATTCACACTTTTACATTTTTGTTAATTTTAATGTCCTGCTAATTACTCAATTACACCGTACGTTGAATAATGATGTAACGCAATATGCAAAATCAAATGGATATAAAGAATTTTTTTGTAAAATATTTATAAGAAATGCGCTGAAATTATCAGATATTTAATTTACATTTAATTGAGTAGCCCTTTATATATTAGAGATTATTAATTATATCAGAAGAAAATATTTTTAAAACTTATAATTTAAATTACAAATTAATTTTTAAAATATATGATAAATTTCTTTAAAAATTTTTTTAAAAATCTAGATTAGAATTATTCTGATTGTTAAATTTATTTTCATTAATGTATTTATAAATTAGTTTAAATTCTAAAAAATATTTCTTTTTGTCATTCATATTTTAAAAATTCAAATATAATTTCTAAGATATATATTTTTAAATTTTTAATATTTAAAGATAGTATTATTTTCATAATTTTTTCCCATAGAATCTTTCAAATTTTTTAAAAAAATATAATTTAATTTTAATAATTTTATTTTATATAATTTTCATATTTTATTGATTGAAGAATTAAGGAGATCTGTTTTTATTTCATTTTTTTAGAAATATATGAGAATAGATTTGTGCACGAGTTCAATGTTAATTTCATTTTGACAATGGATTAAATCATCAGTGGAAAATGTTTTCCCTAGAACTATTTTAGGTATTTTATATAAGTATAATAAAAATATTTGTCGAATAATTAGTCATTTTTTTAAATATCTCAGATATATTCATATTTTTTAATTTAAATATTTTTAGAAATATTTTTAACATTTTTTAAATTTTAATTAAAAATTTCGAAATTCTTTATATCATAAATAGCTTATTTATTTTTTTCCTATATAAATTCAAATATTTACTTTAAATTTTACTATTTGTATTTCGATTTGCATAGATATATTATTTTCAAATTATTTTAATTTAGTTTTTTCAATTATTTCCAATAAAGAATTTTAAAAATGTAATTATAATAACAAATAAATTTGTTGTATGTTAATAGCAAAACTAATTAAATTTATATTTTTAAGAAAATCATAATTTTCATTGTCTTCATTGATATGATATAAAAAATATTTATCAATTCTTTTCATTTTTTTTTTATATTTTTGAATCAAATTCAATATTAAACTAAAAAACATCCTTATAGTTATTGAATTTTGTTGCGGTGCTATTGGCGATGAACATGATAATTATTCTCATCTAAAATGATGACGATGAACATTTTTTTTGCGAATCTTCTATAATTTTTTTAAATTTTCAATCATTTTTATTCTTATTTTATCAAATTTTTATGTCCTTGCATTTTTTTATCCCATTACTCAATTAGTATTCGCAAAGCATTTTTTTAATTTTTTAACCATACAAAAAAGAAAATTTAAGAAATTATTTTATATATTCTATTGATTTCAAAAGTATTTTTATTCAAATGGAGAAATTCAATTATAAAATTTGATTTAATTATTAATTTTATTAATTTTTTATATTTAATTGGAATTAATTGATTACCTTTATATGGTTTCTAAATAGGCCAAATTCCAAACTTTTTACAGCATAATTGCAAAATAAAATTAAATAATTTCTTTTAATAAAATATTTGATAAAATTTCGAAAATGGATTTTTGCAAAATATAAGTGATTAATAAATATTTTTTATTAAACAATTTATTTAGAATTTTAATAGTTATAAATACGCCCATACCTATATGTCCCTTGACCTTTAAAATAATTAATTGGTAAATTAATCACTTACCAATTGCAATTAGATTATCAATTAGAATATCAATTTTAATTTTCTTTATATTTACTAAATATTAAATAAGTTTTTAATTATTATTTCGTATATAAAAATAGAAATTTGTTATCCTTCTTTATTTTTTCCTCTTTTATTCGTTAAAAATTTACTCTTATAGAATTCTTATTTATAAATTTTTTTTTGAATTATTTTTTTAAATTTCTTTATTAATTATCATACGATTTTTAAATTTATATATTCAAGCATATTATTTACTGAAAAAAATTATTTTATAAAATAAATATTTATTTCATTTGAATGAAATTTACTCTTCTAAATAATTTGATTGTATATTTCATTTATCCTAAATGAATTTTGCAATCTGATTTTTATAATATCATCCCATTATTTTGCAAAATAAAAATAAAAATTTTAATCTCTTAAATAACCTTTCAATTTGTCAATTATTTTTTAATTTCAAAAAATTTTTTTCCTTTATAATTATTTACTAATCCATAATAAAAAATTTTTCTAAATATATTTTATAAAATATTTTTAAATATTATATATTATATGTGATTATTTTTGTCGAGATATTTTTTAAAAAATATCATTATTTTATTTATTTTCAATTTTTTAATATTTGATTTTAAAAATATGGTTATTTTTTGCCAATTATTTTATTTGGATTTTTTCGGACTTATAATTTTGGCTGTCATTCATATTTCTGTAAGTCTATTGATATATTGAAAGTTTTTCGAGCTAATCTGATTTCATCAATTTCGTTAAAAATTCTTCAACCAATATTTTCCCCAATGCCTTTTTGCATTTCATAGTTTGTTAAAAGTATATGAATTAAATAAATTTTTTTTATTTTCTAATTAATTTTCTTTTTAAATTTTATTAATTTATTTACCTTTATTTAATGGAGCTATCAATCACTGCATTGTTAATTTGTTTAAATTTATCACAAAGTCTTTAATTTTTATTATAATATTATTTCAATAAATAAAAATTTTGCTCGATAATAAATATTTTAAAAATTTTCATTTTTTTAAGAAATGATAAAACTTTGATTTATATTTTTTTATTTAATTCTTTTCAGTAGTTTCAATTTATCCATAATATTAAAAATATCTTTTATCAAAAACAGTTTTAAATAATTAATTTCATTAAAAATTTAATAGGATTTTTTTCAATTAATATTTTCAGAGCTTCTTTAAAATTATTATTTAAGACCCTTTTCTTTATTGCAGCCGATCAAATCCGCTTTTAAAGCCACAAATCAATTCATTCTATTTCATTATTTTCTCCACCTTTTACTACATATATTTAAATTAAAGTAATATCATTAATCATATATATCATATTTAAATTCAAATTATTTTAAATTAATCTTTTTATAAAATATTTTATTTCGTTAGTGAATCATTTAATCACCTAATAAACATAAATTTCTTTTATAATTTTTTATATTTTATTACATCTTAAGTATTTTAAATTTTACAGTAAGACATTTAAATTTTTATATATGACTTCTTGTATTTTCATTTTTTTTATTTTATATTTCATTTATAATTATATTTTCAATTAATTTTATTAAATTTATTTTTTTTTTCTATAATAAGTTATTCATTTTGGAAATAAAATTTTTTAAAATTAATTTTTATTTAATTATAATCATTTTTTTATAATTTAAATTTAAATGAGTTTTCATTAAAATTTAATTTAAATTCCAAAGTATATTTGTAAATTTATTTTTTTAAAATTACTTTCGCCAATTTCTTTATCATTAAAATTATCTTTTCATTTTTTATTTTACTGTATAAAATTATTTTTATTTTTTTATCTTATATTTAAGTATTTCAATATTTTTTTGTGTTAAAATTTTTATTAAAAATATTAAATTTTTACCTAAAAATTTAAAAGAAATCATCTCCATTGTTATTTTGCTTCGGAAACATTTTAAAACGATTCTTCATCTCTTATATTTGATATTCTAATTAATAATATTTCTTATCTGCTCTAAAGTCACATTTTCAATTAAAAATATTGTTCCATTTTTTATTATTAAATTTTTACTTTTTTAAATTTAATTTTTAATCTTCATTACTATTTATTCTTTTGTGTTTATAATTATTTGGATTTATTTATAAATAATTTAAATTTACTCGAAATTGATTTAGAAAAGATATATAAAATAAAAAAAGATAAAAATTTTAATAAATTAATAATAAAAGAAAATAAATATTAAATTCGTAATTAGTAGAAATTATCAAAAATGGCTTATTTATGATACATTTCTAAAATAGTTTAATAAATTATTTTAAAGAATTGACATTGTTTTTTAGATTTTGATTATAAAATAAATTTAGAAAATGCTTATTCTCTATTTTTATTTTCCAATTTATCAATAAAAAAATTACAAATTATGCTCTGAATATATTATCCTTAATACTTTTTTATAAATTAATTCAGCATAAATCATTTGAACACTAAGTCAATATTTTACTCGAATATTTGATGGTAAATTAAAATAATTTTTAGTTTATTTCAGTAAAATTAAATTTTTTAATTTTTGCAACCCATTTATACCAAAATGCAATTGATTGCTGAGAAAATCTTCAAAAAATAAATTAAGTTATTTTATTAATATATATGAATAATAAAAATTATAGCAATATTTTAAACAATTTTTTCATCCTAAATATAATTCTAATTTTAATCAGATTAATGGATATAATTGAGAAAATAAATTTTTAAATTTTATGAAATTAAATTTTACATATTATTATTTTTTAAAAAATTTTTTTCAATTAAGATTTATTATTATTTTTTTAATATTTTATTTTCATATATATTGATTGTTTCTAATTAAATATTTAAATTCATGAATTTTATTATATAAATTCGAATGTTATTTTATATTAATTTATATTTATATTTTTTAGAATTAAAATAGATCGTTTTTTCCATAAGAAACAAATATTCTACATAAATTTATAGAGAAAATGGATAGTTTTTTCGAGAATATTATTTTAGATTAGTACCTTTAAAATTTTTCGATTTAGACGTAGTTGTATCTTGTTATTGTAAAAAATATCTAGTATTTACAATAATAAATAATTTAAATTCTTTTTTTAAATATATTTAAGTATTTAAATAATATATTTATTTATAAGTAATTTTTAAATATTTTTATAAATTGATAGAAAAATTTTAGCTTATTTAATATTTTTTATTTAAATTTATTTTATCATTATAATATAAGGTAACAGATAATATTTAATTTTCTTTATAAAATTGTTTTGAAAATATTTTAATGAAAATATTTTAACAATGAAATTTATGGTCAATAAATTTCTCATTCCGCATCTCATCATTAAATATAAATTAAATGAAGTGAAGAAAATTTAGCCTTCTTTTAAAATATTATTCCATCGAATATAAATAAATGTGTAAATATGATTAAAATTTTTGATGAATTAATAATTTATTTAATTAATTCAATAACAGATTTATTTGTTTAAAAATATTATACTTTGGCATATGCAAAATTCGGAGATAATATTATTTATTAATAATTTTATCATTTATTTATTAATCACTTTATCATTTATATTCATTATTTATATTTATTAATCATTGTAACATTTATATTCATTATTTATATTTATTAATCATTGTAACATTTATATTCATTATTTATATTTATTAATCATTGTAACATTTATATTCATTATTTATATTTATTAATCATTGTAACATTTATATTCATTATTTATATTTATTAATCATTGTAACATTTATATTCATTATTTATATTTATTAATCATTGTAACATTTATATTCATTATTTATATTTATTAATATTGTATCATTTATATTCTTTATTTATATTTATTATTCACTTTATCATTTATATAGTTATTATTTATATTTATTAATCACTTTATTATTATATTCATTATTTATTTTTATTATTCACTTTATCTTTTAATTCTTATCATTAATATTTATAAATCAATTTTAATTTATATCTTCAATATAAAATTATTTCTATTTAATATTTTAAAATTATGAATTAATAATTTACTTTAAGCGTTTTATTTAAAAATTTTTTTAAAATATTTTTAAAATTAAAAACTTTCCATTTGTCTTGAAGTACAAATGCCCCAATGCTGCCACAATATATTCAACGTCGTGGCGGGCCCTCTGTTCTGATTCTCCCTGCTGCAAGGTTGCCACTGATCATAAAAATTAAATTAATAAATTAGTTAAAAATATTTGAAATGATTAAAAAATTTTATAATTTAAATATTTTTATGAAATATAATTTATAAATTTTAAATTCAGTTAAAAAATTTTAAATGAATAAAAAATCTATTGCAAAATTTTTTCTTGAATTTATGTAAATTTAATTAGCATAAAAATACAATTTTTACCTTACTTTATAGTAATGTTATCGCCAAATCTCTGGGCCAGCACAAATTCCATTCATCCAGACAAGAAACTACTGAACATTGGACAATCTAAAATTTTGTGATGAATAAATAAATTTTAGAAAAGAATGGGCAATTTGATAATTTGTGTGGAATGGTTGGGGAAATAAAATGAAAATTTATAAAGTAAAATATGAAGGGGAAAGGAATGATTGATGATATCTCGGGAAATTGCTCGGCGCAAATCTTTGACTGTGCCTTCATTTATTTTTTCATAAAAGAATAGACAGAAAAAATTTAGCTCTGGGCAATTTCCCAGAGTGTCAACCAATCATTTTCATTATTCTTTGATCATCATTGTCTCCTCAAATTCTTATTTTACTTCCATTTTAATGAATGATTTATGGGAAATTTCCTTGGGCAAATTTACTGTTCATTGTCCATAAAATTTAAAAATTGTATTCGGTATTCGGTTGTTTGATTGAATTGGATGAGATTATTTCGAAATTATTATTTATTTATTTGCATAAATTTATTGCCAAAAAAAGGAAAACTCTTTGATTTTGTTCTATTTTGTCACATTGGAATTTATTTAATTTTTCCAAAAAAAAATAAAATTGTCAAAAATAAAATTAATATTCATTTAAAAATTTTATGTGAAAATTCAACTCCATTATTTTTTAATTTTTATTGTGTTTGGATCATTAAAATTGTGGATAATTTATGGATCTCTTTTTTTTCTAATAATTCAGAATAATTATTTTGGAACATAGCAGCAACTTAAGAAGCCCAAAATTTAACCCATGAAAAAACATTTTTATTTTTAATTTAGCTTTAAATAGTATGATCCAGAAAATTCATAGGAAAATCCCAAAGTCAATAAAAATTATAAATATAACCTTTAAAATGACTTGGATTGGAAGGATTTGGCACTGGAGTCACGAAGCAAACATGTTTTCCAGGTCCCAGCATATTTTCATCGTCCATATGGCAAATCTATAAATTTGTAAATTAAATTCGAAAATTTTTGAATGTGGTTATGTCAGAAAATTCTCGTGGAAAAATTTTTCTGAGCTTTCAATTTTATTCTAACAATTTTTTCTAAATGGACTCAGAGAAAAAGATTTGCTCTCGGTATTTTCCAAATAAGTTCGCCAATCATTGTCTCCCCCCAAACATTCCTATCATTTTTGATTAACTTATTGGGAATGAGAAGTTGCCTTACATAAATTTACTCTTCATTATTCAGAAAAACTTTAAAAAATTTCAATAGGTTATTTGATGGATTTGGATTTGAAATATTCGAAATTATTACAAATTAATTAACATAATTTTTTTTCAAAAAACTATATTTTGTCCTATATTGTCACAAGATAGTTTTTGAAATTTATTTAGTTTATCCCAATCATCAGAAAAATAAAGTGGTAACAAATAAAGCTAATATTCATTGAAATTAATTTTTAAATTTTATGCAATTTGATTACATTATTTATTTATTTAGTATTGTTTTAAAAATTTTTAGTAAAATTTTCAAAAAACTTAAATTTGATTTTTAATTTTATCAAATTTTGCTTTTTAATTTTATATGTAATAATCCAGAAAATTCGAATTTTTATCTATTAATTACATTTTATTCCCATTTAGTTAGAAAAATTATACTAGAAAATGAAACCTTCAATAAATGTTAGCGTAACTCTGCGTAAAACGTCGATCATTTTCTTGAGCCAGAATTTGAAGAATTTTCAATTTCCAGCGTATTCTTTTGGCATTAATTAGCGAAAAAAAGGGTCAAACAGAAGTTATATCCATGAATGTTGTCCATTTTTCGTGACAATTCTATCTATAAATGAGAAAGCACTTGATTAAATTAATGAAAAATAATTTATAATTAGCGGTTTGATCCGCAAAAATTTTATCATTTAGGAAGAATATAAATTGATTAAAAATTTAGGAAATATTTTGTTAGGCGAAAATCTCAAAATATTTTTTATTCTATAAATATATAAAATCATTTTTTAAATAATTATCTATGAATTATCAATCAAAATTGTCGAAAATGTTTATACTGAATAAAGCAATTTCAAAAAATTTTATTTAGATTCTTAAAAAGATAGACTAAAAAGATTTAAGGCAAAATAAATATAAGATATGATTTTTTTCCCACATTCATAAATTTTGCTATGTAGCCTTCTGGAGCCCATCAATTAATTATTATATGATTTTAGCAAAAATAAAATTTTGAAAATTTATAACTTGAAAATTGTTGGGTCTCGGATTTGATCTATTCAAGGCAAATAATTTTTTTCGTTCTAGGTATAGGATAGGATGCAACTTTTTGGAACCGCAAACTCAAAGTAAATAAAGTAATATATACTGATCATTGTAAAATTATTTTCTAAAACGCATAATATTATCTATTTTTTATTTTTAAGAAGAGAAAACGTTTTTTTTTGTCGAAAAAATTGGTGATTTTTTTCCGAAAGATTAATTTTAGAAGATAACTGTTTAGTGCTTGATCCTAGAAAACCAAATCTTAACCCATTTCATAGAGTTCATCGAGATACATCAAATGATGTATAATTTGTCATTGTTTGAAAAATTCAATGTGTTAAACCATTTAAATCGTTTTTGGGTTTATAGAGATTTGAACCGTGCTAAGTCAAATTATATATAAATAGACGAAACTAAATGAGCTTTGTAAAATAGGTTTAATGTTTCTGGGTCTAGGAACGAACATTAAAAAGTTATTCTCAAAAAAACTGATCTTTCGGCATAAAGCACAAATCATTCGGCAAAAACCGCACCTTTTCAAAAATAAAATGTTTAAACCTGTCATGCAATCAGTGTATGTGCCAAAAAGGAGAATGTCGCAAACATGTTTCATTGCCAATTCTTCAATGAATTCTGGCGGGAAGACAGGGGAAGCGATTAAAATTAAATGGTGGAAGATGGCAGAGAACTACTTATCCAGCCTAACAATGTCCATTTGTTGGAAGTCCCTCTCGGGATTGATCAACGCTAAATTCGAAGATTATCCCCTGCTTCGGCCAATCAAATTGATTCGGAAATTATCGGGTCGATCAAAAATGACAAAGGCATTTAGGCTCAATGATCGCACTGCTTGAAAATCAATAAATAAAAACAGCGAAAAAATTAATAGGTACCTTTCCGTTTTGCGCCACCTCTACCAAAATTTATGAAAATCTTGTCAATGGGGTTATTTTTGTTGTTGCTAATTTTTTGCCTATCACGTTAAGGAGGTGAGCTACGTGAAATTTAAAATTGAAAAAGTAAATGGTCCCCTTTTGGGTCGAAAATTAAAAAAAAAAAAATAAAAAAATTATCGAAAATCTTTTTGGTCAAATTTAGGGTTTATTTGCTGTTCTTGATGAGTTTATCACGAATCTATCATTAGTTTCGCATAAAACACAAAAAATTAAAAAAGTTATTAAACCATTTTTATTTCATATAAACTGCTAAGATTTCGGCTTAGAATTAAGGTTTAGGTTAGAATTTGAACTTGGTGCCAAATAAATTTTAAATAAATCCAAAGCTCCAAAGTATTGCTTGAGCTTAATTTCAGGCTAAAAAGATTCGTGATCGGCACAAAAATTATCCCAAGAAAATTTTTTCATAATTTTTGGTAGGATTAGCGCAAAATGGAAAGGTACCGATAATAAAACCTTCGTTGTGGTGAATTTATTGTAGTTCATTCCATGTTCTTTGCGACCAATTTGAACGTGTATATCATTGGTTTCTGGTTTCTGCTGCTTATCATTCTGGGTGTCGTGTCTCATTTGATTGAATTCGAAAACAAATTCTGGTCCTTGCTAAACGGCACAAATTGCATCAAAAATTCGCGAACCATTTCGTCTGTGTCAATTGTTTCCAATGGATTTGTTCTGATTTATTGTTATTTATAATTTCAATTATTAATTCAAAAACTCACAATTTTTCTAGAAATCAACGGCTAAATTGATGAATGTAATTATGTGATGCCCGAGTTTGAATGAGAATGGCTGTGCCTTAAATTTTACTCTTTTGTTAAAATTTTCCAATTCAATTAAAAACCTGTATTTCCTGTCCATTGAGATATTGGTCCAGAGCCGTTGTTTTGGAAGTTTGACTCCAACATGGTTGGTTGGCCAATGAGAAAACATAATGATGAACGGATATTTGGGAGCGGACATAAATAATTAAGGTGGCATCCAAATCCTGCTGATTGGCATATACTTTATTTGTAACTGAAGAATTTGTCGTTGAGAGTTTGCAAATAAGCAATTTAATTGTTGATATCATTTTTTAAATTTTATTTTACAAATAAATTTATTAAAATCAAACGATTGTTGAAAAAGTAAAGAAATTTCGATAAAAATAATATGGTCCTTATTCTGTTATTACTCATAAAAAAGTGACTACCTATATTTGGGAAATCCTAATATACTAAACGGATTTGTTAGTCTGTCCGTCACACTAAAAAATACGAGTTAAATATTTATTTTTTGGCGTTATGTATTTTTTATTTTTTTAGAATTTTTGTCCAAATTAAATGATGCAATGAATAAATAGAGAAAGAGACTTTTTAGACATAAAGAATAAAGAAATAAAGGAAAAGAAACAATTTGAAAAATATTGAAATAAATTACTGAGAGAAAATTTATAATTAATATGTCAAGAATTATTGAAAAATGATATGAATATTTTTGAAATGTTTAAAAGATCATTGAAAATGTTGGATAAATTAAATAAAAGAAAACTTCCCGCATAGAGAAAATTGGAGTTAATGAAAA
The DNA here is from genome assembly GCA_030063045.1 of Pratylenchus scribneri. Classification (NCBI taxonomy): domain Eukaryota; kingdom Metazoa; phylum Nematoda; class Chromadorea; order Rhabditida; family Pratylenchidae; genus Pratylenchus; species Pratylenchus scribneri. Next base: position 222,832 of record JAQSEB010000106.1, on the reverse strand, counting down.
TGATGTGTAAATTTCCAATAATTTAATATATTTGTTATGATTTGATAAAAATGGGAGTGGCCGGGAACCGCGAAGCGGCGAACGGGCGCTCCTTTAAGCTGTGATAGAAATTATGTTGTAAATTGAGGGAAATTAACAAAAAATAGGGTAATGAAAAGCTGTATGTTGCTGGGGATAATTAGAGATGTAAAGTTTGCGCGAATGGAAGTGCTGAAGGATGAATAAGAAAAGTTGAATTAACGAAGTGATCAATTTATAGAAGGATGAGAAGAGATGAATGGGAGGATGAGAAGACATGAATGGAAGGATGAGAAGAGATGAATGGGAAGATGAGAGACATGAATGGGAGGATGAGAAGACATGAATGGAAGGATGAGAAGAGATGAATGGGAAGATGAGAGACATGAATGGGAGGATGAGAAGAGATGAATGGGAAGATGAGAAGAGATGAACGGGAGAATGAGAAGAGATGAATATTAAGATGAAAATGGATAAATAGAGGATAGGAAGAGATGAATGTAAAGGTTAAAATGGATGAATGTAAAAATGAAAAGAGATGAATGCGTGGATGAGAAGAGATGAATGAGAGGATGAGAAGAGATGAATGAGGGGATGAGAAGAGATGAATGGGTGGATGAGAAGAGATGAATGAAGGGATGAATGAGAGGATGAGAAGAGATGAATGGGAGGATGAGAAGACATGAATGGGAGGATGAGAAGAGATAGAGATGAATGGGAAGATGAGAAGACATGAATGGGAGGATGAGAAGAGATGAATGGAGGATGAGAGGGATGAATGTGAAGATGAGAAGACAGGAATGGGAGGATGAGAAGAGATGAATGGGAAGATGAGAAGAGATGAACGGGAGAATGAGAAGAGATGAATATTAAGATGAAAATTGGATAAATAGAGGATAGGAAGAGATGAATGTAAAGGTTAAAATGGATGAATGTAAAAATGAAAAGAGATGAATGGGTGGATGAGAAGAGATGAATGAGGATGAGAAGAGATGAATGAGGGGATGAGAAGAGATGAATGCGTGGATGAGAAGAGATGAATGAGGGGATGAATGAGAGGATGAGAAGGGATGAATGAGGGGATGAATGAGAGGATGAGAAGAGATGAATGAGGGGATGAGAAGAGATGAATGGGTGGATGAGAAGAGATGAATGAGGGGATGAATGAGAGGATGAGAAGAGATGAATGAGGGGATGAATGAGAGGATGAGAAGAGATGAATGAGGGGATGAGAAGAGATGAATGGGTGGATTAGAAGAGATGAATGGGAGTATGAATGAGAGGATGAGAAGAGATGAATGAGGGGATGAATGAGAGGATGAGAAGAGATGAATGAGGGGATGAATGAGAGGATGAGAAGAGATGAATGGGTGGATGAGAAGAGATGAATGAGGGGATGAATGAGAGGATGAGAAGAGATGAATGAGGGGATGAATGAGAGGATGAGAAGAGATGAATGAGGGGATGAGAAGAGATGAATGGGTGGATTAGAAGAGATGAATGGGAGTATGAATGAGAGGATGAGAAGAGATGAATGGGTGGATGAGAAGAGATGAATGAGGGGATGAATGAGAGGATGAGAAGAGATGAATGAGGGGATGAATGAGAGGATGAGAAGAGATGAATGGGTGGATGAGAAGAGATGAATGAGGGGATGAATGAGAGGATGAGAAGAGATGAATGAGGGGATGAATGAGAGGATGAGAAGAGATGAATGAGGGGATGAGAAGAGATGAATGGGTGGATTAGAAGAGATGAATGGGAGTATGAATGAGAGGATGAGAAGAGATGAATGAGGGGATGAATGAGAGGATGAGAAGAGATGAATGAGGGGATGAATGAGAGGATGAGAAGAGATGAATGAGGGGGATGAATGAGGATGAGAAGAGATGAATGAGGGGATGAATGAGAGGATGAGAAGAGATGAATGAGGGGGATGAATGAGGATGAGAAGAGATGAATGAGGGGATGAGAAGAGATGAATGGGTGGATTAGAAGATATGAATGGGAGGATGAATGAGAGGATGAGAAGAGATGAATAAGGGGATGAATGAGAGGATGAGAAGAGATGAATGAGGGGATGAATGAGAGGATGAGAAGAGATGAATGAGGGGATGAGAAGAGATGAATGGGTGGATGAGAAGAGATGAATGGGTGGATGAGAAGAGATGAATGAGGGGATGAGAAAGTTGAAAAGGGACGAATGGGAGGACGAAAGGGATGAATTGGAAGATGAGATGAGATTATTGTAAAGACGAGAATAGAAGATTGGGAAGATGAAAAAGGATAAATTGGAAGATGCGAAGTGATTATAGAGAGAATGAGAAGAAATGAATGGGAAGATGAAAAAAGTTGAATATGAGGATGAAAATTGATGAATGGAAAGATGAGAAGAGATGATTCAGTGGATGAAAAGGGATGTTGAGTGATGAGGAAGTTGAAAAGGGATGAATGGGAGGATGGAAACGGATGAATGTGACGATGAGAAGAAGTTATGTTGGGAGTATGAAAAGAGGTGATGAGAGGAGATGATTATGTGAATGAAAACGGAGTTGGTTGGGAAGATGAGAAAGGATGAAAAGGATGAGAAGGGATGAATGATAAGAAAATTAAATTGGATAATTGAATAAATGAGTGAAAGATGAATTGAATTTTTTCGATGTTAAATATTTTCGAATTAAATCTATTAGGAGAGTACAATCTTATATTCAAATTCTAACGAACTATATGCATTTTTTAATATTATCTTTTTAATGATTTTTACAAGCGCTCGGGAGCCGCGAAGCGGCGACCGAGCGCTTGTCCTCTCTAATAGAAGAGGGATAATGGTATATGAAAAATGGATTATTTACAAAATGACTCATTTTTGTGGGTTGATGCACGCAAGAACAAAATATTAAATGTGGAGATGAACAAAAAATGTAAATATATATTCACCAAAAATGGGGACGTAGACTTAACCGAATGAATTTGTTCTTTCTTGGTAAGTTACCTTGAGCAATTTTTTGTTTAAAAGAAAGAGAAAAAGTGGACACTAAAAATGAAAGTTTTTAATGCAAATGAAATATGAGTTGTGAGTGTATTGGCGTTTTGCGATGATTGATGGTGGGAAATTGCCCTAGGGCAATTATGTCCTGTCGATTTTTTACAGATAAGATAAAAGTACTTAAAATGGAAAGGACATTGTAGTGGAAGTTGCCCGAGGCAAGTCTCTAACTCAATTTTTGCTTTTTTTGCAATAAAAGACACAAATGGAAATGAGAAATTCTATAAATTTGAGTGCAGGAACTAGTCCAATTGGCGCCATTTTATAAAAACTCAACAAGAATTGAACCAATTTTTTTTGATTTTAATGTAAAATTAATGAGTTTTAATTTATTTATATATTGGTTTAGAATTAATGAAGTTAGGCCGAAAACGATATTAATTGATTTAATCTTGATTAGCAAAAATTTAAAAGGTTTTTTGGCACAAATTTTTCATGTTTGATAAATTTAATATAAAATTAGTGTCAATGGATAGCAAAAAATTCAGCTCTTTAATTTGCTAGCAAAATCGTTTAAATTAGTCCAATTCTAACTGAATTTATTATAAATCGCGGCAGTTGCTTATTGGAATGGATGTGCTCTTTTTGGAGAAATTTTCCGGAAAATTTTTTCTAAAGAGTTGTGAAAAATGAAAGTTGGAAAGCAAAAAATGAAAGGGAGAATTTGTCATGATGGAATGGGAATTGCACGAGGGGAAAAACATTCTGCTGTTCATTTATTGTAGAGAATGAAGAGAATGAAATTGCCCGGGGCAAATTTCACTCTCTGTTTTTACAGAAAATAAAGGGAATAATTGGCCAAAAGACAAGTTTTTGTGTTCATTTTTTACCGAAAATAAAGGAATTAAAAAGAAAAATAGAAGAGGACATTATTATTAGAATGGATGTTGGTCGGTGTCGAGGCAAATTGTTATGTATTTTTATAGAAAGACATTTATAATGGAAGTGAGCAATTGGATGAATTTCGGGTAGACACAGAAAAGAAAAATGAGCGGGATAGAATAATTTTAAATTATAAAGTGCTTCATTTCATTCAATTAAAAAAATAAAAATAATAATTAAAATTTTGATTGAATTTGCCTTCAGACATTTTTTATCTTTAAACAAAATAGGACAATTTCTGATCGTTTAGAGAAATTTAATAGAAATGTTATTTTTAAAATTGGGATTGACCAATTACGCGCTTTTTATGCTTTGAAAATTATATGGATAAAAATTTGTCAATTTATGGAAAAATTAATTCAATTTAGTAATTTGAAATTTAGACGGGTAGAAAGAATAGGAACTTTGACTTTGATTTATTTTGAGTCAAATTTTGTGTATTTTCTGTCTTAAAAAGATAGGAAAAATGGTTAAAAAAAATATTTAAGTTGAGTTTTCATAAATGTCAGCAAATTTTGATGAACTGAAAAATGTGAATATTTTCCCAAAATGAATAAATTGGCAAGCTTTCAGCAGAAAAGCAAATATTCATCGCTAATGATTTTATCGACCCGTCAGTCGGCGTTAAAGACCAAAGTTTATAGTTTACGGACGCATTTTTTGATGTAAAATAGAAAATTGAATGATCAATGAGATTGCTGAGCAGATAAGGAAGAAGGTGCTTTTCTTTTATTTAAATTGTTCGCCCCTGTGGAAAATAAATTAGATTAATCGATTATCTCGAATTTTAAAATTATTTGAATTTTTATCGAAATAAATATTTAATTATCACAAAAAAGATTTGTAAAAAATTAAAAGCAGCAATTCATAATTTTTCCAACCGAAATAAAATAAATTAGGGTAAAAGATACAGAAATGGATGAATCATTTTAAAATTAATTTGAATTAATTAATTTTTCAAATATAGCTTATAATGATGTGAGTTGCATAATAACAAAAAATGCTTTACACTTATCAAATTTAATATCATTTTAGATTTTATAGCATTTCTTAATTTTTTTAATTGGCGAAGAAACTAGAATAACTGAGTTGGTTGAAAAATCTGCTCAATATAATAGAAAGATAGCCAAAGGCAAAAATTATTTAAAAAATGAAAAAAATGTAGATGGCACTAATTGGCCAATGGTCACCCAAAAGATACTACAAATTCTACTTAAAATTAACTTCTTTTGGAATATAGTTGGTGCCAAAAAATTCTTATCAAATGTATATCTGTATGACTTGTGATGATATCGAGTTATTTGCTCAATGACGATTAAATATTGCAAAATGGGTTCATTTTACATACCTAGGAAGGGAGTGTCTACATAATTTTGGCATAAAATGGGTTCATTTTACGAACCTAGGAAGTGGGTGATCAACATATTTTTGGCATAAATGCTTCTTTGGAATAGGTGCCACTCTTGATGGTAGCGATTATGGATAGATTTTCCAGCCGAGCGTGCGTAAATTCGGGCCAATAAATACGCCCGAGCCTATCTCTTTGCCCTCTCGTTAGAATTTCAATCATTCTAATTTCAAATCTTCTTAATTGACTTTCAATATAAAGTCTTCAACAAATAAGCGCAAATTTAGGCAATTTATCATATTTATTGTACAAAAATATAATACAATATGTTTCTTGGTAGTAAAAATAGAATACCTGAATTTTGTAGATATTTGTTCCCTACATTTATAGCCTTATAAATACATACCATTTTGTCAATTTTAAAAAAGCGAATTTTATGGCCAAAAATTTCGCCACTTCAGTCAGAGTATCACGGTGGTCTTTCTGCCTATGAGGGCCTATTCTCCTATAGAACTTTTATCTTGAATAATCGCCTGCCTATGCCAATTTATTTTAACCATTCATTTTTTTCCAAATTTTAGTGCCACAATGGATTTCAAAGGAAATCCGGAACTGGTCAAAATTTTTGAATTATATGATTTGATGGCTGTTCACGGAAAAAAATTATTTGCTGATCTAGCAATTATAGACAATCCAGAAGAAGCATTGAAATCCTTCAACATTTTTGATGGATTGCCTTTCCATGAGAGAATGATCAATTTTGCAAGGGATTTTCGGGAATTTGCAATTCAGGTACACTAAATCATATTATTCTCTTTGAAATTGGCTTTAAATTTAAGGGAGAAAATAAGAAAGAAAGAGAATTAACGACGGAGGAGAAGAAAGGCTTCATAAAGATCCAATATCCGAACAAAAGTGTTTTGTTATTATTGGATATAATTATTAATGTAAGTTTATTAAAGATAGGGGGATGCCATTTTACCAGGGAAACTCGGAATTTTCCGAAGTTTTGATGTTCAGTCCGAGGTTTTGCTAGGGTTTTTACCGAGTTTTCCAATTATAATTAAATTTTTCGCTGCATAAAATTTTAAATGTATAAAAATAATATTAAATAGAATTTTGCCATTTTTAATAGGATATAAAAATATTTATTGAACATAAATGGAATTTTTAAATAAAAATTTCTGAATTTGGCCATGATCATCCCCTTTTCCGTACAATTCTCCCTTATGAATTTGGCCATGTTCATCCCATTTTACGTACAATTCTCCCTTATGAATTTGGCCATGTTCATCCCATTTTCCGTACAATTCTCCCTTATGAATTTGGCCATGTTCATCCCATTTTCCGTACAATTCTCCCTTATGAATTTGGCCATGTTCATCCCCTTTTCCGTACAATTCTCCCTTATGAATTTGGCCATGTTCATCCCATTTTCCGTACAATTCTCCCTTATGAATTTGGCCATGTTCATCCCATTTTCCGTACAATTCTCCCTTATGAATTTGGCCATGTTCATCCCCTTTTCCGTACAATTCTCCCTTATGAATTTGGCCATGTTCATCCCATTTTCCGTACAATTCTCCCTTATGAATTTGGCCATGTTCATCCCCTTTTCCGTACAATTCTCCCTTATGAATTTGGCCATGATCATCCCCTTTTCCGTACAATTCTCCCTTATGAATTTGGCCATGTTCATCCCATTTTCCGTACAATTCTCCCTTATGAATTTGGCCATGATCATCCCCTTTTCCGTACAATTCTCCCTTATGAATTTGGCCATGATCATCCCCTTTTCCGTACAATTCTCCCTTATGAATTTGGCCATGATCATCCCCTTTTCCGTACAATTCTCCCTTATGAATTTGGCCATGATCATCCCCTTTTCCGTACAATTCTCCCCCATGAATTGACCCTGATCATCCCTTTTTCCGTACAATTCTCCCTTATGAATTTGGCCATGTTCATCCCATTTTCCGTACAATTCTCCCTTATGAATTTGGCCATGTTCATCCCATTTTCCGTACAATTCTCCCTTATGAATTTGGCCATGTTCATCCCCTTTTCCGTACAATTCTCCCCCATGAATTGACCCTGATCATCCCTTTTTCCGTACAATTCTCCCTTATGAATTTGGCCATGTTCATCCCATTTTCCGTACAATTCTCCCTTATGAATTTGGCCATGTTCATCCCATTTTCCGTACAATTCTCCCCCATGAATTTGGCCATGATCATCCCCTTTTCCGTACAATTCTCCCTTATGAATTTGGCCATGTTCATCCCCTTTTCCGTACAATTCTCCCCCATGAATTTGGCCATGTTCATCCCCTTTTCCGTACAATTCTCCCTTATGAATTTGGCCATGTTCATCCCCTTTTCGTACAATTCTCCCCCATGAATTTGGCCATGTTCATCCCATTTTCCGTACAATTCTCCCCCATGAATTTGGCCATGTTCATCCCATTTTCCGTACAATTCTCCCCCATGAATTTGGCCATGTTCATCCCCTTTTCCGTACAATTCTCCCCCATGAATTGACCCTGATCATCCCTTTTTCCGTACAATTCTCCCCCATGAATTGGCTATGAAATATGATCATGATCATATATCATCCGCCTTTACAGCCAAAAATCATATGAGAATTGTACCAAAAATGGATGATCACGGCTAATTTATGGGGGAAAATTGTACGAAAAAGGGGATAACCATAGAAAAAATTCATTATTTTAAAAGAAGGGCCGCGCGAGTGAAATCATTTATTCAGAATTCAGATCAAATTCCCATTCTCCTTCCAATTTGAATTCCTCCCTTGACACCCAAAACGCAATATGCACTTTTGTTGTGGCCAATTCCTTCTTCTTTTCACTCTACTATTTGTAATTCAAATTGTCTTTTCCCAAAATGGTAAATTAATTAAATAAATTCCAGTGCTGTAATTTTTAAAATTCTTAACACTGACTCCGATTCCGGACTCGGAGCATTTAAATTTTTTGACTACGCCGGAGTTGGTAATCCTTCGGAATTGTGGTTCAGAAATTTTTTTTCAAAAATTATTTCTAAGAGTTTTCAGGGGTATAAAACACGAATCTGACATTCATTTTGTCATATCTTACAATCTTAGTAAGATAATGAATATTTTGACCATTTTTTTCAAAAATCAAAATTTCTCTCTTTAAAATAATATAAAATAATTTTTATATGGGAAATATTTAATTTGGCGAATAAATTATTGAAAATGGCGAATAAAGTTTTTAATTTGGCGAATAGCAAGAAAATTATTATTGCACAAAAAGTGTGCGGGATATAGCTGGATATTGAGGGATTAGGATGGATATAGCGTAAAGCCCCGAAATGAAATGGAAATGGCTCGGACGGCCACTGGAAGGTCGAGGAAGCTGGGATATAGCCGGATATAGGGGGATTAGTGTGGATATAGGGGGATTATTAAGCCGGATTAAGCTTAATTAGAGACTAGGGATAAGGTTAGGGGTTCGGAGCATAGGATTCTCGCAAATCCGGAAGCAAAACAGCCTAAACCAGGATTCTCGCCCATCTATTTCGGGGCTTAATCCTGGTTAATCCGCTTTAATCCCTCTATATCCGGCTATATCACACGCATTCTCAGGCACTTCCCCGACCTTCCAGTGGCTTTCCAGGCCATTTCCATTCCATTTTTGGACTTAATCCACTTATATCCACCCTAATCCCCCTATATCCAGCTATATCTCGCACACCTCCTGCGCAATAATAATGTTCTTACTATTCGCCAAATTAAATATATCCATTTTTATAATATTCAGTTGATAACCGTAACTCTATCAAACGTATATAAAAACATTCGAAATGGTTCAATTCAATTTAATAAAAGTAAGTTATAAAGGAAAAACTGTTCACCGTTAAACGGGGAATATTCCCCCCCCCCCCCCCCCCCCCCCCCGTCTGTTTTTACCCCACTCACACATTTTTAAAATTCAGTGCCGCAAATTGATTTTGAAGCAAATCCGGAATTGGCTAATATTTTTGTGTTATATGATTTGTTGGGCTGTTCACGGCCATACATTATTTGCTCATCCGGCAATTGCGGATGATCCAGTAGTGGGATTGAAATCCACCGACATTTTGGATGAATTGTCTTTAAACGAGAGAATGTTAAATTTTGCAAGGGATTTTCATGAATTTATAATTGTCAAAATATTTGTAATTCTATTAAAATTCTATTTTAAATTTAAGGGAGAAAAAGCAGAAGGAACAGAAATAGTATTTACACAGGAGCAGAGGAAACGTTTTTTAAACATTAAATATCCGAACACAAAACAACTCCTTTCGAGCCGTTATTATTGGACGTAATCAATAAGGTGAGAGCTAACTGTAAAGAATTTTACTAGTGATTATCGGTATTTTTTCAATGGATTTTTGAATATATCAATTTGAATCAATTTAACTAAAATTAATATCATTTGAGAGTTTCACGGTCTGCTCTTTAATTTGATACTAAAAACCATCAAAATTGGCTCTATACTTAATGAGCTATTGTATTAGAAGGAAATGTATATTTTTAGGTTAACGTGCAAAATGAAATTCAAAATGATCTGAAAACAATTTGGGAAAGAGAAAATGTGGATGAATTGCGACTTCGGCAAAAATATTTATTCAAATTTGGATTCATCGTAGACTGCATTTTTGCTTATTTTATGGACGACAAACATAAAATTAACTTTCATAAAATTCATACAGCGACAACAACAAAAGTAAGTGAGGTCGAGCAACATCCATTCTATGTCATTTTGACCGAAAACAATTGCGCCAGCAAAGATGAAATTCGAATTTTCGTGAATTTGATTATCACACAAAATTCGGTATTTTTTTTTTTGATTTAGATATATATATTATCTTTTAGCAAAACAATGACATTTATGGTGCTGAACTTTTGTTTTTTTACTATATAAAAAAGCAATTTGTTAATAAAATGGCAAATGAAAAGAAGATGAATGAAGAGTTGGAAGAGGAATATGCGCAATTGCGAAAGAATCCATATTTCCCGGAAAAATTGCCAATAATTTTCAATTTGTTGGCACTTTTGGATGTGTTACCTCAAATTATGACGCAACTTATTACGCAACAATCATCAAATTTATTTGATGAATCAAATTTTATTGAAAACAAAAATAAAAATTTTGAAAGGAAAAAAAATGTTCATTGCAAGCCACTACAAAAGAGTTGTAGGCCTGGTTGGTGTATTTTATTTTTTAAATGTTTAATTTTAATCACCTAAGATACCCAATAAAAAATTGCGAACCAACTTGGAAGCAATCAGTGAAAATGACACAATTTTCACTGACATATTTAAAAATGACATTAAATACCAATATGAAAAATGGTATTATCGCTTAAAATTGCATATGCTCAAATTTTTGGCCAAGAAATATTTTGATATATGTGACCTCGAGGATAGGGATGATTGGGAGAAGATTGTCATTAAAATAAGCGAGAATATTTTGCAGAAAACATTGAGGTATTATTTTTTATTCTTGTTGTTAAAAATGGGCATAACTTAATAAGATTTGTTTCGTTTTTAAAAATGAATGTATTTTCTTTAATTTTTTAATTTATTTAAAAAATATTGATTTCGTTTAGAACGACGAGAGAAAATTTGATCGAATGTTTTATACAATATAAAAAGGAATTAAAATATTTTGAATCTAGGTCATGCTGAAATAAAAAATGAGAAAAACTTTTTTCGACAAATTTAAATTCAATTATCGAAAAAATCTTACACCTGTTAAATTATATTTATGTAAAGCTTATTTAGTCATGTCGTTTCATATATAATTTGACTGATTTGACCTGAAACTTAAAGAGTTTTAAATCAAAAAACTTAAAATGATTTAAATGGTTTAGCTCATTTTGTTTTAAATCAAATCCGACAAATTTTATATGATTCAACGCTTTTAAATGAGCTATATAAAAATTCTAAAGGTTTGCCTGGTCAAATTGGCTTAAGCTATTATTGGTTTATTGAAAAAAGAATGTGATTTTGTCGACAAAAAAATCTAAATTTATTGACAAAAAAATGGTAGCCAATAAAAATTTTTATTTTATAGTAAAGTTGCTGAAGGGAATACTAAAATGGAAGAAGAAAAGAAGAAAAATGAACTACTCGTCAAATTACATTTACGCGTATTTTGTGTGGGAATACGCCAAATGGACAGTACAAAACGAATATTATTGGAAAGATATGTATACCGGAAAAGTATATTCCACTCTTTCATGGACTCAGAATTGCTGGAAAATGTGCCTGGAACCATGAAAAAATTTATTGAAATAATCACTCCCAAAAGGGAATTATTGGAAAATAATCGACGCCAAAAGATGCATTTATTTTTTGAAGCGGTGTCAGAAGTTCGGAGCAAAATTTGTAAAAAGCATCAGAACGATGAGAAGCATGAAGAACCTTATTATAAAACAATTTTATCTTTCATAAAATCATTCATCGGCGGTTTTCATTGATTCTTTTCTTTTTGGTTTTTCTTTGTTAAATAAATTTTGTCTCTCTTTTTCCAAAATATAATCTTCATTTATTTGTTTCCACATTGTATGAATACTTTTCCAAGAGAAAATGAATTGGACAATTGGTTTATTAAGTTAATGAATATTTTTTGTGTAATCTTTTCAACATTCATTGTTTCAATGTTTTTCAATTTTATTTATAAATTTTATAGTGAAAATGTCGAATTTAATATACCGTCGCATAACCTCTTTTATTCCCCATGATGAATTAAATGCTGATTTGGAATGGGTGATGAATCAACGAAGGTAGTGATTAATTTATTAGGCAAAAAGCTAAATATACAAGCTTAAAATTCTCCAGTGTTCAACCACCATAAATTTCTAATTAAATATTTTTAAAACAATTTTTAATTCATTTATTCAACATTATATAAATCCCAAAATTTGTCCCTTAATCAACAATTTAACTAGGATGAGGGGCGGGACATACTTGATAAATATAATTTTATTGTCTTCCTCAACTAAAACCCAAACTTTAAAATAAATCCCAATAAAAAATCATTCTTCTTCTGCCATTTATTGACCATTTATTTCCAACATTTCCCCCGCTATTGTTCAAGCTGCTGGTCCACTTCGATAAACGACATTGTGGCACAAAGGAATTCATAGTCATGTTGACCATTTTCGGCATATCTGACATATACATAATTGAATAGATTTGTTTATTTTTAAATTTAAAAAGTTAATCAAAATGAATTTCTATTGGTAAATAAATCCCCAAAAAAGGAATTGTAAGTATTAAGTTTGAATAAGTTGGATAGGTGATCTTTCAGAAGAAATATTTATGTTACAATCGATTTTGATTTTTAGCTATTTGCCAATATCCACTCGATTCATAATGGTCAATTTTGTTTATATAAGTTTCAATTTGTAATCAATTTTAGTTGAATTCATATTTTTTAAAATTGAAATTTCGGGTTTTGAACCGATTTAAAATTTTTCAAATTTAAAAATTTAGCCAGAATTAGTAATTTTTCCCTACTCTGCCAGTTGAGAAAAAAATGGCCATTTGTCATAAACAAAATATCTCTCCCTATATTAATTTTTAGTCAATCTAAATCGAGATTGGCTACAATCCAACATATATAATTTCAACCTCCTCTTTGATTAGTTAGCCTGAATTGTCCGATAAACTTACAATTTTCTGTAGACGCAGCTCAGATTGTAACCAGGCAATTTGGTTGGCACAATGAAGTTACAAAAGATATTGCCGGCCACATCCGCAGTGCAATTTCCGCATTTGTAAACACCGGGCAAATCAACGCCGTTCAGCCGATAAATATTGTCTTTAAAATCGGTTTGGGCAAGGCACTTTCCGGAAGGCGTATATTTATATTCCACACAAAGAGGAGGAGATTGAGTTTTCATGTGCCAACGGCATTGCAAATAAATTCCCCCATGGCCGTCGTTTGGTAGCACATAATCGCAAAAAATTTGTTCTTCGTAACATTTCTCCCGGCATTGTTTGTCATCGCCGCATTGATCGCATTGTTTTTCATCCCAACAGGCAGCACATCGTTTGATACAAGCCTTTTGTTCATCCATGTCCTTCAGAGCAAAGCAATTAGCGGAGCACGGCGGTGGCGGATTGTTTCCGAATCCATTAATAAAAATTGGGTTCACATTTTGGAATAATTGAATTGCATTGATCAATCCTAAAAAATTAAAAAGCATTAATAAATGAAAATAGAAAGATTGGCTTACTTTCATCATTGGGTTTATAGCCGGATTGTTTTGGAGCAGGAACATTGTTTGGTCGTTGATCGGATCCATCATTTTCACCAGAAAACGGAGGAGATTTCCCGCCTGGCTTGCCATTGCTACAACCAATGAGAGAAGATGGTTTTCGGTCATTTAGAACATTAGAAAGCTCATTAGGGTCACAATCGTTTTGTGGATAAATTGGAACATGGGGAATGTAAGTGAAAATTGTTGAAGGAAGAATGGAAATTGAAAGAAGGAAAATGAATACAATCAAAGAAAATTTCATTTTTTTTTTATTTTTGGTTTGATAAATTTGAACAATTTTAGGGGATTGGGAATTGGAAGGAGGAAAAGATTTAAAAATGGAAAAGCATAAACATTTATATTCAATTAAATTTGAAATGGAGGCCTAATATATTCATAAAACGCATAAATTTAAAAGTTAATGTTCCACTGCCATTAGAAGAAATAAAAATTCTATTTATTTTACTATTATTTTAGGTTTTTTAGATTTTTATCCATTAAAAATATTGAATTCAATATTAGCGTCTTTTTAATAAAAAATCCCAAACATACATATTTAAAAATAGTCATAAATTTATTCTAAGATTTTGATGGATTTTGAATGAAATATGTGTTTTTTATCAATAATATTTTTTATTAATATTTTACATTTCTGCAGCCATAATTTCCCCCAATTATTCAAGAACACTTTCCAAATTCCGTCGATCAAGGCTTGCCTAATATATAGGATAATAAATTCAAAATCTAATGCTCATTTTATATGTTTTATCCAATAAAAATATTGATATTTATAAATCGAAGGAAAGTGTTTTAAAATCGAAGGAAAATGTTTAAAAAATGTGGTTTACAATTGAATATTGGCAATCCCAAAAAGAATAATTTCAAAAATGTTTTTGTGAATTAATGTAATTCTTGTTAAATAAATATTTAAATAAATCATCATAATTGTTGGCATTTTCCCATATTGAAAAAAAATAATATTCATCCAATTTATTCCGTTCTTTTTCCTCAATGCCTTGATCGACTTCGGCTCCTTGCCCGACTTGATGTGGTTGGTGCTTCATTGTTATTGACGGCCGATGAGGCATTTTGATCATTTCTTAAAGGAATTGTCAACAGAGGAACGCCCTGAGAAAGACTGCTGAAATTTTAATGGAAATTATTTATTAAAATATATTATTTAATTAAATTAAAATTCAATAAAAAATGTTATTTTGTAGAAAATTACTAAAAATCAAAAAATCTACTGCACGAATTTTGTGTATTGGCCAATTTAATTTTTGAAATTAATAAAAATTATTTGATTTAGAGAATTTTGATGTAAAATGATTGATAAAAATTTAATAGGCCAGAAAGTTATGGTCATAAATGAAAATGTTTGATTTTGACCTATTTTACGACTTCTTGGCTTGTACCAAATGAACTGGGCTAGCCGGCCTGGCTCGGCTGGCCCGGCCAGATGGCCTGGCCGGGCCAAGTGGCCCAGGCCGTACCAAATGAGAAATGCCAGCCAGGCCAGGCCAGGTGGCCCAGGGCCAAAATTATTTTTGCGCATAACTTCTGAACAATTGGCTTTTATAATTTTTTTTCACCACTACTTTGACTCAGTTTTACAAGCTCTCTCGAACTGAATTAAAAAATAAAAAATTCAAATACTGTAGTATTATTTAAATTTTTTTCAACATGGCTATATCATCCTAAGTTGAAGCCGAAAATTAAAACAAATACCAAATTCGGATTCTACGGCTAAAACTACCCTAGAATAGAAATTTTTACCCAATTAAATCATAAAAAATTTTTTCATCGAAAATTTGGCTCTCCTAAAAATTTTCGTGATTATTTTGCTTGTTAATATATTTCCTTTTGCTTCAAAATAAAAAAATAATATTTATTTTATAATGTTAATTAATATATCTTATAATATGTTTAATAATATTACTTTTTATTGTTTAAAAAATTTTTTGGCCCTGCTGTCCTAAAGGGCCAAAAAACCAGGGTCAGGTGGCCCAGGGCCAAAATCCATTTGGTACGGACCCATGGGCCAGGGCCATCTGACCCTGGTTCAGCTGGCCTTTGGGCTAGGGCCACTCAGGCTAGCTGGCCTTGGCCCTCGGGCCATTCATTTGGTACGAAAAAGGCCAGGTGGCTAGGCTGGCTAGCCCTGGCCCACTTCATTTGGTACAAGCCCTTATGGCCAATATTTTTTCAAATTTCCCTTAAATCCCATCCGTTCTTTCTCTAATCAATTCATCCCAATTATGGCTATAAAATTGAAGAAAATTCGCCTACATATTTAATGTTCAAAATTCGAGAGCCTAAATTTCGATTCACTTAGAAAAATTTGAATTTTTGATGTAAAAAATTAACAAAATTAAACATAATTTTGTGGCTGAATTTAAATGAATTGAAATTAAAAATTCGCCTCACCTGTCCATCAACTGCCGGTGCGTCAATGCTTTCACTGCATTTTGATATCCGCGTGTGGGTTCAGCATCGCCATGACTGTATCGGCAATTTTGGTTCCAACCACACCAGCCATTCAGCACAAAATGTGGACAATCCTCGACACTTAAAAGAAAAATGAATGAATTTTTGCAATTTATTTGGGGCAAATTAAAAATGATTTTCTTAGATATTTTTGATTTTTTGAATGCTAAACATGAATATGTAAATTTAGTCCAGCCATATTTGGATCATTTACAAGTATTTGCATGATTAGGGTTGGTCAAAGGTTTGAGTAAATCGATCCAATACAAAACCAAAATTGGGAATTTTGGATAAAATAAACCGAAAATAGGAGAAAACAGAAACCGAAAACCGACATTTTTTTACGAAAAACGAAAACCAAATTATGCCAAAATCCCGGTCTAAAACCGACTCAGAACAACCCATAAATATTTTCAATGGGTTAACTAATATTGGAATAAATATGTATTGGAAAAAAATTTAGATTAATTAAAACATATTCATATTTAGTAAACCCCAAATTATCTCTTTGCATTTTGAATTAAAATTAAATGGAAAAAAAATTTGAAAATTTCGATATAATTAAATTGAGAATAAATTTTTTAACATAATTGAAAGAAACTTACATGGGCGCAATTCTGGCTTAGTGGATGATTTATGGCCAACAGGAAGAACCATTCTATGCTGATAAGAGCCCAGATTTGGCTGCCGGCGAACAAATTCATCATGTTGTGGAGGCAATTCATGGCCATATTTTTTATTTGCATCCGAATTTCGAGGTTTGTCGCTTTGTTGCTCATCATCATCCGAAAGCTCAATAATGATTTGAGTCCGGTTTCGGTTGCGACTACGGCTCCTTCTTTGACTGGAAAATTACAAAATAAATAAATTTAAATTAATAAAATGTACTAAAGTGAATTTTTTGTAATAAAAATCAGTCTTTTAAGGCTTAATTCCTTTCCAATTCTATAGTCTAAATCGAATCCTCTAATTGAACTCTTCATTACGTCGGAATTTTGGCATAAAATATCGTATCAATTTTTTGTTTTTTTGGTTCAAAAATCCTTTATAAAATATATCTAAAAATAAAAATGACATTTGAATATAACTTGCCTCTCTACTGGTTGAATATGTCGAATCGTAACACGGGAACGGGATCGAGATCGATGTGTGCGAATTGGCGAAATTGACTCATCCGACTGAGAACGACGACGCAGGCTCCTTCGAGCGCTGAAATAAAAAATTTATGAATTTAAATAAAGTTAAATTTAAATATTTTTTAAAAATTAATTTATATTACTAAATGTGCAATTTTTGTCATAAAAAATCAGTCGTTTTTAAAGTTAAATTATTGCATAATTTCCAATTCCAAATGCTCTAAATAAAGCCTAAATCTATCCAACTAATAAGCTTAAATGTAACTCTTCATTATGGTAAAAGATATATTCGGATACGAGCATATAAAATATTGCATTCTATTCAAAATAATTTTTGTTATAAAAAATTTTTCTTTATAAATATTTATGTCTGTAATTAAAAATTGATATTTATAAAAAAAAAACTTGCCTCTCTGCCGGTTGATATTGTCGACTGGATACGCGTGAACGGGATCGACGTTTGCGTACCGGTGAAATTGACTCAGACCGTGAACGCGAACGGTGACGATGTACTGATGAATGACGATGTTGAGACCTTCTTCTGGGTGGTGGCGACCGGCGGGAATGATGAGATCGACTGCTGGAACGATGGCGGCGATGTTCCCTTTTTCGTGGAGACGTTGCTGAACTGCTACTGGCCAAAATCACTGATGAGGGCTGAGGACTGAAAAATAAAAATTGAGTTCATTAATTGATTTAATTTTTAAAATTGCCTCATTTCTGCTTCCAACAATTGTTGGCTCAAAGCAATTCGTTGATGTGGCAAAGGTGGAGGTGGCGCCGGATGCCTGAAAAATTATAATTTGATTTTAAAATTTATTTGATTTGGTTTTAATTCATTAAATTATTGGTTTAAATTTCCAAAATTACCTAATTTCCGCTTCCTGAGGCAAAGAAATTTGTGGTGGCTGTGGTCGTGGAGGATTGAATGATGTCCGAAATTGTTTCATCTCTCCCTCAAGCAATTGTTGAGAAGACAAGGAAATTTTTGGCGGCACTGGTGGCGGAGGAGGAATTAAGCCCGCAGGCGGTGGAGGAGGCAGTTTTGGAGAAGTTGACTGAATGGTCGATTTTGTCGAAATTGACAACAATTCATTGAAGACTGTGCTAAAAGTTTTAGCAAATAAAAAAATATTTTAAAAGATGCAATATTCAAATTAATTTTTCTTGTTTTTATTAAATTTTAATTGTGGCTATTCTTCAAAAAATTTTAATTAAAATAATTTCTGGAATAGAATATTTCTTCTTTCATTAAAAAATCAAATTAATTCTTCTTTTTATATTCATTTTTTTTATTTTATTGAGAAAGAAAAAATTGTACATTTTTTATTAAATGTTGAAAAATTCTTCCTACCTTCGCTTATTTCGCAGTTCGGATCCACGTGTCGGCATATCTCCATGCAAAAATGTGCATTTATCGCCTTTGAAACAAAAGCCGCGTCCAAAAAAGTAGACACAATCTGGAAAAAATTAAAATTTAATAATCAATATATTTAAAGCGAAAAATTTCTCTAATTTTTTTGGTCTTACTTCCATCATTTTTTCGTTGAATTTCCTTGCTCCATGAGGAATTGGAGCGATCATGGTAAAAAAGGCAGTTCTCGCCTTCGCGACAAATTTTTGTTGCCGAAAAAAATTTGCAGCGAGGTTGTGCTACAACAAAATGGAATTTTAATACCATTTAAAAATTTTTTGTGCAAAATTGGGAAAAAATGCAAATAGTAAAGAAAAAAAAGGTGCACACTGCACAAAAAAGTGGGAAAAATGCGGAAATTTTTGACTTTCATTGCGCAAAAATTTTCATTTAAAAATAATGACACCAAACAAGCAAAGCAAACAGAACAGTGAAAATAACACAAAAATTGCATAAAATAAAAAATACCGTCAACGCCTAAATTGATATTCGTACTGGGGCCAGCATTAATCAAATTTGGCGTGGGTGGAGGAGCCGAAAATGCCTGAAGTTGAGCATGCCGTGAAAGAGTGGCCGGTGGTGGCGATGATGAATTTTTGTCGTTACTAAAATAGGGTAGAATATTATTTTACAAAAATATAAAAAGGAGGAATAGGTTTGATTAAATGAGAAGAGCATGGGATTCTAGAAACAATTTTGATTTTGTACTTCATTTTGGAAAGCAATTTTTATTCAGGAATGCAATTGCGATTGTAATTTTCATTCCGGAAAAGGATTGTAATTTTCATTTTGAAAGGAATTGAAATTGCGATTTTCAAGAAAGCAATAATTCCGAAAAGCAATTTTTTATTAAAATAAACTTCTGATATATCATATTCCTTCTCTCATTAATTGAAAAAATGTCCCTTTCCTTCTATTTTATCCATATTTATTTTTAATTTTTTTAGAATCATTTAGCAAGTTAAAAAATAAACGAAAAATTAAATTTCATGGACCATAGAAAAAAATTTAATTTCACTTCTAATTATTCGAAAATTTACCTCAATTGTTGGCCCTCCTCCTCTTGAACTCTTTGAGGATGCTTTTCTTGCCTTTTTCTCTTCTTTTCGATCCTCTCATCAGGGCTTTCATACTTTTTCTTTTTTCCTCGTTGATTTTTTTCTTGTTCGATTTCTTCGATCTAAAAATGTTTTTTATTCAATAAAAATTTATTTAAAAAAAATTTGCATACATTTTCATCAATTTGACCCCCTGATGAGTTGGCCACAATATGTTCTCCTTGGTTTGAAACTTCTACAATAAAATTAAACATTATCTCAATTTTTAATAAAAAAAATTTACCATTTATTATTGATTGGATTTGGATCACAATCGCAGGATTGTCTTCTTCCGGATCAACTTTTATTTTCGGTAATGTTATCTTGGGCCGTTCCAAACGCAAAAAGCCCATTCGCTCAATTGAATTATGTTTCTGCAAATTTATTTTATAACAATTAAATTGATTGAATTAACTTTGTGATACTGTCGAATTTTGTGCATTAAATAAATCTTCCTAATTTTTAGATTGCGCAAATTTGTTATAATTTTATTGTTTTGATAGGGATGAATTCATTAGTGAATGAATTAGTTGATTTTATTAAAAATTCCCAAAAAGTTCTGAATGATAAAAATGAAAAATAGGCCAACATCTGGCAATTTGCGCCTTTTTGGCCATTTCTTGTGGTTAATTTTTATTTATATTAATGTTCTAAAGGAAGGCAAAAATATTTAGTTAATAGTTGGAAAAGAAAAAATTCGTAAGATATTTTGGACAATTCGCAAAATTCGAGTTTCCAAAATTCTATTATAATTACCTGAATACCATGGCTGTTGTTGTCATCAGCCTCATCTTCCTCTTCGTCGTCATCAGCAAAATTACCAAAACAAATCTTTAATGCTTCGTCAATTTCAATTGAATGTTTGTTGATTTCTTCATTTGCTTGTATTTGGTGGTGGTTTTCATC
Organism: Pratylenchus scribneri; assembly: GCA_030063045.1. NCBI lineage: Eukaryota > Metazoa > Nematoda > Chromadorea > Rhabditida > Pratylenchidae > Pratylenchus > Pratylenchus scribneri. The sequence goes on along the minus strand of JAQSEB010000106.1, from coordinate 202,201 downwards.
ATTTTGTCGTTGATTTTCTTCATTTTCACTTTCCTCATTTTGTTCCTCATTCGGAATGGCCAAAAATCGTTTGATTTTTCTTAAATAAAATTATTAAAATTTTGAATTTTTCTAATGGGCGTCATCCTCAGTATTTGGACCATTCTTTTAGCAAGTCAAATTATTAAGCAACCAATAAGGGAATTGAAAAGCCCAAAATGCCATCTACAATTTGACCTTTTTTTTAATTTTATAAAATCCAACATTATCATATGTCATTGAATTTAATGAACCCGAATATTCTGAATAAAATAGGCTTATTTTACAAATTTAATATACAAAAAATAGGTTTTAGAATGGCATATCATTTACTTAAGTTGCCTCCTAATTTGAACTATGGCCAAAAAATAGTTCAGTGAGATGCTTATTAATTTATTTAGTTTTTTTTTAACTCACTCTTTGCTAAACGTATTCTTCCCATCATAGGGCATTTTAATCAATTCGCATAATTGCCTTTTTAATTCATTGAATTTTTCATATGGGTCGTTAATATTTTGTTGTTTTGCTGACGAAGAAGGAGTTTTTGGCAAAGAACTGATTTGAAATAAATTAAAATATACGAAAATGTGAAATAAATTTTTATAATTTTTCCAAAAATTCAAAAAACCAAAATCCGAAACATTACAATTCATTATTGAAATTAAACCCTAATATCTGCCTAAAAAGTGGTTTTTTTAAATTTTTTTTATTTTTTGAATAATTTTTTACAATTTATAAAATAAATGGATTATCTTGCTTATTACATTTTTTTAGATATTCCGAATTTCACAAAATTTAAAAAAAAAGGTTATATTGTAGTGCATTTTGTTTTTTTTTTCAATTTTAAAATGTTTATCAGCTTTGAAAATTAGTTGATAAATTATTTAGTTTTGGTCTCAAATCAAAAGTGTAAAAAATTTTTCTCCAAAAAAAGGTAAAAAAACATCAAAAAATATATTCACATAAATTTTCCCCCTTTTATTTAAATTAATTTAATTATTTTTATTTATTTTTACTTTGAACAACACGGAGTCCGATCCAATTCCAATTCCATTTCCTGATTGTTGTATGCTTTTTCCCAATTGGCAATTCGTTGTTGTGTTGCAGCCGTTTTCTAAAAATTATTCAAATTAATTTTTTTTGGATTATTTAAAATTGCTTAAAATCAATGAATTTAAAAATAAGTTTACTTATATTTTTTCGTGCAGAAAAATAATATTTTTAGGGGAAATAAAATTATAAATTGGGTTTTTTAGGAATCCTATCCGGTCAAAAGTAAAACTTTAATTTAAAGCTAAACATTCTAATAATAATTCAACATTTTTTTATGGCCAAATTTTTAGGGCCTCAAAAATTTTTCCGACTCAAAAAATATTGGGCAAATTTTAAATTCCATGTGGCTTAAATTACTAAATTAATATTTTTATTCCACCTCAATAATATTTTGTGGGCTTTCCTCTGCTGCTTCATTCACAACATTTTCTTCACCATCTCTTCCACCAAATTCCTCATAAACCTCATAAAAATTGTCCATTTCCATTTGTTCTTCTTGTTGATTTTCCTTGTCCTCTTCAATGTCTTCTTCAATTCTTTCTTCTTCCATATTATTTTCTTGTTCCTCTTCCATTTCATTTCCATCATTTTGAATCGCCATATTATTTTCTCCTTCTTCAATTCCGGCATTTTCATTCACTTCTTCTTCATCGACAAATGGAAGTTCTATGGCAAATTTTATTCAATTTTTGTATAAAAATATTTAATTTACTAAGCAGAATTGTTTTCGGTACATGGTCTGGATTAAAATCAGCCAATTCGTCGCCAGTTTCGGCAAGATCCGAATTACTAAATTTATTGATTTATTTAGTGAAAATAATTTTTATTTTTTTTTAAATTTAATTTATTCGAATTTTTTAAGCCCAAATTTTGAGCATAAAATCAATTTTTCAATTAATTTTGATTTTAAAATTAGCAAATTTGCTTATAATTTAAAGCCGAAAATTGAATTGACTTGAATTCATTAAAGAAAATTTAGTGTGTTTTATTGAAAAATAAAAAATTTATGACCAAAAAATGGCAAAAATCGGGTAGTTTTTGGCCAATTAAACCTAATCAAATTGCATGAAAGTTTAATTAAAATAGTTTGGCTAAGATATTGGGCAAATGAGCAAAATTTGGATAGCCAATTTAAAGAATGGAATAATTTTATGTATTTTTTATTCATTTTTCCATCCGATTTAATTTAATTATGTAAGGATAGTATTTAATTTGCCAAAAGAAGAAGCAAAAATAATTATAATGATTTAAGATTTTCCTATTCACAAACGATATAAACCATTTGGATAATCTCGTCAAGACACATCGAATTGGCAAATAATTTAATGTTTTCATCAAAATTAAGAGTGTTAAAATGTTAAACCCTTTATGGTTTTTGTGGTTGAAAACTAAGCAAAATAATAATCAAATCATGATTCAATTGAATATATAGTTTATAGGTTGCGGAAAAATTTTTGAACCACTAGAATTCGGCTTTTTCAATACTTTTTTTCTTGGCAATTTCGATGTATTTTTTTGATAAATTAATTTATTTTCCTTTATTTAATCCAAACCTGTTTTCCGCTGTTTTGGCACATCTTTCTTCCTCAATCAATTTTGTTTGGCTCTTTTTCCCTCCTCCGAATGGCCATTTATTCAACATTGCTTCATCCAAATTCCATTCCAACGGATTTATGTCGACCAAATGAAGTCCAGGCCATGGCCGTTCCATTTTCGTTTCCTGGAATAAAAATTAAATTAAGATTAAATTTTAATTAAATAATTCAAAAAATTAAATCAGAGATTTGACATTTAATTTTTTAGTTAAAACAAATCATAAATCTCAAGGTTTTTGGGTAATTTTTCTAAATTTACTAATTATTAAAATAAAATTTTGATTTTTGATAATTATAGTTTATAGAATGCCAATTAAATTAATTAACAAAAAATTGTAATAAATATCTAAAATTATGTAAATTTTATATAAGCTTCTTTTTATGGAAACTTGTAAAGTAATTAAATTTAGAATTTGAAAAGTAAAGGAGGGTACAGGGTACCCAGTACTCGATATTATCGGAAAATTTCTTCTTAATAAATCTCCTAAATTTAAATCTTAAAATTTTAAGAGCTAGGCTCTAGGCTGCAGACAGGCCCGTAGCCAGAGGGTGCAGGGGGGCAAGTGCACACCCCGACCACGAAATCAAAAAAATGGAAAAAAAGTAAAGGAGGAGGGGTTTAGAGTGAAAAAAATTTTTCGCTGCGCGGCCATTTGCCGAAAAATGTCACCTTCCAAAATTTTAGCTCCATCCGAAAAATTTAATTGGTTACGGGCCTGCTGGTTGCACAAAACTAATATAAAGTCCTTATTTTACATTTGTAAATTACGGATTTAAACTTTACTTTTATGTAATTTCTATCAATTTGGCCATCAATATTTTACATTGCCATTTCCTCTTCTTTAAAAAAATATATTGATTTTTTGGAATGGTCATATCATTTAAAAGGCCCAAAAAACCATGAGATTTATAATAGTTATCTAATGTTCAATAATTTTAATTTTATTTTTTATGTTAAATTAAAAGAAAACCTCCAATCCCTTGTCCTCCTCCTCCTCATCTGAAGAAGAAAGACAAATAATGTCGTCGTCATCCTCGGCCTCATCCTTATTATTGTCATTTAATTCGCCGTCAGGACGGTTTTAACGGATGATAAATCATGACTTGAATTTATGAATTCAATTTGAAATAGAATGAAGGGGCTCATCATCATCATCACAATTTTTAAAAATGAAATGACGAGGTAAATATGACGTATAATAAATTTAGAAAGGGAGAATTATTTTCAAAAATGAAGGGTTTGCTATTTGCTTAAAATTTAGGTAAATGTGCAATTTTCCGGTAAAATAAATATGGGGCAAAAAAAAACTTAATATGCCAGTTTTGGCCAAAATTTTCTCTGCGCGGCTATTTTTGAGCGAAAATTTTCCTTTTTCCCTTTATAATGAGAAATTTTTCAAATTGGCCCCTCCTTGGAAAATTTCTGGTTTCGTGCTCGCCTAATACCAAAATGTTTTTAGTAAAATTTCTGCTGAATTTTAGTTAACATTTTAATGTTTTAATAAAATTAAGTTTTAAAAAATGTAACCTCCTTCATCCTCTTGCTCTTCATTTGAATTCTCATCAGTATCGAATTGTCGTAATTGTATCAAATTCATCAAATCTGGCCAGTGAACTCTTCTTTGGATTTTCAACTAAAAATAAATTTTTTTAAATTTTTGAATATCATTTTAAGTTTTTAAATTTCGTAGATAACAGTGCAAGCCCTATTGCAGTTTACTGGAAGGAAGGGAAAAAGGATGATGAAGAAGAAGAGATGAAGCTAATGTGAGGATGATCATCTTCATCTACCTCATCATTATCTTCTTCTCCTTCTTCATCTTCCCTTCCATCCGTAAACTGAAATAGTACCCGCAAGTTCGTATAATCTCATGGTTTTTCCTATCATCGGGGTTCGGGGGGAGGAGGGAATGGCGAAGAAGATGAAGAGTAGGATGAAGAATATGCTAACTGAGATTGAAGATGGTGAGGAAGAGATTATTCAACTAATCTTCAACAATCAACATTTCATCTCCTTCTTCTTCGCGTTTCGCCATCCTTCCTCCGCTGATAATGGGAAGATAACTTAGGCACTAATCTAAATCTTCATTATTAATCATTTTAAGTAGAGAAAATTGCGAGCCAAAGTATGTTCATGTTTTATTTAAGCTAAGTTTATTTGACTTAGCTTTTCTACTCTTTAAAATGACATATTGAAGATTTGCTAGATTAGCCAATTAATGTCCAATAAAACCTTGAGATTTATACGTGTCGATTTTGCCAAAGTTTGGTCGCATTTATTTTACTAACCTTTATTGTATTGTTTGTGCTTGTTCCCGCATCATTTCCAGTGCCAAATATTTGTCGATTATTGCTGCTCATAGAAAAATATTTAGTCAATTTTATTTGATTAAACCCTGAAAATAGGAATAAAAAATGTTGTAAGCTATTAAATAGAAGACGCATTTATTAGTACAAAAACATGCGCGGATTTATTTAGTCCTTGTCCAAAAATAACAGATTATTTTTTGTACAAACAAAGGATATTTAATTAAAATAATAGGCGTCGTCACAAAATTTGTAATGTTTAACATATTAAGCGCTTATTCAAGAAAATTTGGTTTTTTATAGACATTAGATATTTTGCATTTTTGAAGTGATTTGATGATTGATTTGATTTTACTATTTACGGCATTTTTAGATTAGTTGTTGTTCTTTCTATTTTCAACAAAATGGATAAAATGTCTCAGCTGGCGCTTCCTTTCTCTAAATAAATCAGGGACCGGTTTTAGACCTCAAAAATTTCGATAAAATTAATGCACATAATGCCAAAAAATCCCATTTTATCGAATTCGATAAATTTATCTAAATTCCGCACCATGGACCTCACAACCTGATAATACCGATGAATACTGGAATCTCGATGAGAGTACAAATTGGTATAGGGATTGTAGGTCTAAAACCGCCGGTCCTTCTTGATTAGAAATTATACTTGTTTCAATTTAATTTGTAAAAAACATTCAAAACAAAAATTTCAGAAATATGAACGCGGGAAGGCTATTGACATTAACTCGAAATTTTTCCAATTGCAAACGGCATAATGGCTATTTTCTACGATTCCACCGTTCAAACTACTCAAGCCGCGCATTATGCAAATTTCTATTAGTTGAAAACAATGGGAAAACCACAAATTTGCATATTCAAAAGCAACAGGTTTTTCTATAATTTTATTGATAACAAAAAATCTCAAAAATTGTTTTAAGTTCTTTTCATCTTCTCCATTCCTAACAGTGGGAAAAACGCCGAATGATTTTGCACTACAAAAACACCCAGCAAACGCAGATTTTTCGACAAAGAATTTAAGGTAAAATTAAGAAAAATTAAACTCTTAATTTTTAATTCAGCTACAATAAATTTACAACACCGAAAGCCAAATCGAATTTAACGAAAAGTCAAGCAGATTCAATTGAAACATTGCATATTGAAAAACTGGAATATATGCAACAATATAAAGGCCAAAATGAAACAAATATAATGCAGATTGAAATGAAACAGTTAAATAACACAAAATGGATTTCATTAATTTATCGGGTTCGTTTACATAATATATAATTTTACAAAAAAAAGCTTAAAATATATAGTTATTCTCCATCTGCAATGAATTCGCACAAATTTTTATACCCGATGATGCATATAAATTTGTCAAAGGAATGGATGAATTGATGAGCAAAGTTGTCGAGCAAAACAAGGTTCATTAAGAATTATTTAATTTAATATTTTGGTGATTTTTTGGTCGAAAAAAGGCAATTCAATAAATAAAATATTAATCATTATTAATGGAGGTCCATCAGTACCACATAAATATAAATTAAGGGGGGGGGGGCAATGGGGTGCAAATTTTTATGAGCTTTTTTGGCCGCGCAGCGAAAAATTGTAGCCCAAAAAATTGTCCCGCAGGAGGAATTTAATTCGAAAATGGCCGCGCAGCGAAAATTTTTGGCCAAACATAGCTACGCAATAAAAATTTTGACAAATTTTGGTCTACAGAAGGGTCCCCCTTTCATTTTTCTCTTATTTTTTTCGAACGGGGGGGGGCATGCCCCCTCTACCCCTCTAGATACAGACCTGTTCTATTGGCTTTATTAATTTTTTTTATTAGATTGGTGAAAATAATTTATTCTTACTTATAATTAAGACCTTTTTTCAGCCTCCAAACTCTCCCATATTCGTTGGAGTTAGAGGCGGTCTCAATTATGATTATGGTCTCAAAATTCTTCCATTCAATGGCCGATTGGAATTTAGAATGGAATCAATTACAACATCTGCAGATCCATGGCATAAACCAAATGATTTGTACATGCCAGTTCGATTGCTTCCATTGTTGCGCGATAGAATAGCCAAAATGCTGGTGGAATTTGATGGAACCGAACAAATTGGCCCACCTCCATCACCACTCCCAAAATGGATATTGGAAGAGGGTAAATAATTTTTGATAGAATTTAGTTTTATTATTTTCACAATTAAGATTATTTATTTAAGAAAATAAAAAAATATCTCTATTCAGATTCATTCCAGCAGAATATTGTGACATCCGAAGAGGACAATAAAGAACAATGGGAAATATCGCGAGAAGAAACATTAGATTTTAATGTCAATATCATGAACGAAAAGTATGATAGGCAAATTAAAATTGAATTACAACGAAACAAACGGGGCGATGAATTCATTCAAATTGTGCAGGTATTTACATTTACCTAAAATTAATTGGTCACTTAATTAAAATATAAAAATAACTTTTAAAAAGGTAACATAATTTTAGTATTAAAAATTATTTCGGAATTATAATTTATTATAATCCATTTCCGGAATGAAAATTACAATCGCAATTACAATTACACTTTTTCCCTATAAAAATTACAATTGCACTTTTCCCCAATAAAAATTACAATCGGAATTACAATTGCACTTTTTCCCAATAAAAATTACAATCGCAATTACAATTGCACTTTTCGCAATAAAAATTACAATTGCACTTTTTCCCAATAAAAATTACAATCGCAATTACAATTGCACTTTTTCCCAATAAAAATTACAATCGCAATTACAATTGCACTTTTTCCCAATGAAAATTACAATCGCAATTACAATTGCACTTTTTCGCAATGAAAATTACAATCGCAATTACAATTGCACTTTTTCCCAATGAAAATTACAATCGCAATTACAATTGCACTTTTTCGCAATGAAAATTACAATCGCAATTACAATTGCACTTTTTCACAATGAAAATTGCAATCACAATTACAATTGCACTTTTTCACAATGAAAATCACAATTACAATTGCACTTTTTCACAATGAAAATTGCAATCACAATTATAATTGCACTTTTTCACAATGAAAATTACAATCGCAATTACAATTGCACTTTTTCGCAATGAAAATTACAATCGCAATTACAATTGCACTTTTTCCCAATGAAAATTACAATCGCAATTACAATTGCACTTTTTCGCAATGAAAATTACAATCGCAATTACAATTGCACTTTTTCCCAATAAAAATTACAATCGCAATTACAATTGCACTTTTCGCAATAAAAATTACAATTGCACTTTTTCCCAATAAAAATTACAATCGCAATTACAATTGCACTTTTTCCCAATAAAAATTACAATCGCAATTACAATTGCACTTTTTCCCAATGAAAATTACAATCGCAATTACAATTGCTCTTTTTCCCAATGAAAATTAAATCGCAATTACAATTGCACTTTTTCCCAATGAAAATTACAATCGCAATTACAATTGCACTTTTTCGCAATGAAAATTACAATCGCAATTACAATTGCACTTTTTCCCAATGAAAATTACAATCGCAATTACAATTGCACTTTTTCCCAATGAAAATTACAATCGCAATTACAATTGCACTTTTTCGCAATGAAAATTACACTCGCAATTACAATTGCACTTTTTCCCAATGAAAATTACAATCGCAATTACAATTGCACTTTTTCGCAATGAAAATTACAATCGCAATTACAATTGCACTTTTTCGCAATGAAAATTACAATCGCAATTACAATTGCACTTTTTCCCAATGAAAATTACAATCGCAATTACAATTGCACTTTTTCCCAATGAAAATTACAATCGCAATTACAATTGCACTTTTTCGCAATGAAAATTACAATCGCAATTACAATTGCACTTTTTCCCAATAAAAATTACAATCGCAATTACAATTGCACTTTTTCCCAATGAAAATTACAATCGCAATTACAATTGCACTTTTTCCCAATGAAAATTACAATCGCAATTACAATTGCACTTTTTCCCAATGAAAATTACAATCGCAATTACAATTGCACTTTTTCCCAATGAAAATTACAATCGCAATTACAATTGCACTTTTTCGCAATGAAAATTACAATCGCAATTACAATTGCACTTTTTCCCAATGAAAATTACAATCGCAATTACAATTGCACTTTTTCGCAATGAAAATTACAATCGCAATTACAATTGCACTTTTTCGCAATGAAAATTACAATCGCAATTACAATTGCACTTTTTCCCAATGAAAATTACAATCGCAATTACAATTGCACTTTTTCCCAATGAAAATTACAATCGCAATTACAATTGCACTTTTTCGCAATGAAAATTACAATCGCAATTACAATTGCACTTTTTCCCAATGAAAATTACAATCGCAATTACAATTGCACTTTTTCCCAATGAAAATTACAATCGCAATTACAATTGCACTTTTTCGCAATGAAAATTACAATCGCAATTACAATTGCACTTTTTCCCAATAAAAATTACAATCGCAATTACAATTGCACTTTTTCCCAATGAAAATTACAATCGCAATTACAATTGCACTTTTTCCCAATAAAAATTACAATTCCCTTCCTTAAAAATTTAAAAAACTTAGTATAACCTCCTTCTTAAATCTACAAATTGTTTTTCATTAATTTTTACTTTTATTTGTTAAATTCAACTTCATTTATTGGACTATTTAACATTTTTTAAGGAAAGAAAACATCCGCATATAAGTCCAATTCAAAAAATAAACTACATTAAATTTTAACAACTTAATACAATATTATTAAGTAATAGTAAATCGTAACTTCTTTTAGAAATTCAGCAAATTGGATTCTTCGAAGAATGTCGGAGAAGACAGCAACAAATCCGTCTATTTTCCACCAATTCCAATGCCAACGGATGCATATCGCCTGCTCGACGCAATGCACACCCTTTCAAATGATTTACAAGAAAATTGCCCTAATCTTCAAATTCCGGATGACATGCCTCTAGGGGTAAGTCCAAATATTCCTATAGCAAAGTTCAATCATTAAGGAAATATATTATTATATATATCATTTACAAAAAGTTATGTGATTTTTGAAATTAAAAAATCTTATTAAAAAGGATAACGAAAAATGAGGCTAAGGAAATAAAATTTTTCTATAAAAACCAAATATAAAATTTTAAAACCCTCCAAGAAACAATGAATTGAAAATTCAAAAATATTCATTAGATCCTAGAATTCAAAATGTTTGCGCGTTTGTCTTTTCGAAAAGATTTTTCAAATTTATTTAAGACACCAATATGTCGTCAAATAGTCAAAAATGGCCTTCTCTACGATTACAAATTGAAAATCTACATTTCACCAGCATCCAAGCAATTGGATTTTCGACTTCAAACAATAACAACCGGTGCATATAAATTCCATACATCAAGCAAATTTATGGGCCAATTCCAATGCACGTATTCAATTGGCTGAAGGAGAAAATGGCCGAATTATTGAAAAGGTATGCCAGATTTGATATTGATAATAAATAATCTGCTATCCGAAATCTTTACTTGGCAAAAATTGTTCCAATACAATATTTAAACAAAAAAAAATGAAATATTCACCCTAAAAATCCTCTATTTATTTAAATTTACCAATCCTTTTTTTCAGTTCTTCTTTAAATCAACAAGAACAATTGAAATTGAATAATGGTATGGAAGATTGAAATATTTGAAAAATGACTTATCTCTTTGATAATTTCAGTTAACGAAAAAGGACAAATTGCTTATAAAGAAGAAGCCAATAAAATCCAAGAAGGACTTATTCGACGCGAAACAGAATTCTATTGGCTGGAAACTGAGCCGAAGCCTAGGCTAATGAAAATTGAGTTAAAACAGGGCAAGAGTGGCAGAAAATACATTCGAATTGTGCAGCAGGTGTGCCATAGCATTCTTTATTAAATTAAAATGGAAATGGATATTTTATTCAGAGATCTGAAAAGAATATTGGCGAAGGAGGCGGTGACGTTCTTTTCATCGATTTTCCAAATATTCTGGTACCAGAAGATGCATATCGCTTCCTTGATGCAATGCAAACAATGTCCAATGAATTACAAGAAAAACAAGCAGTCCTCTTGAGAGGAGAGAATAAAGTGAGCATCGAAATGATTAATTAATATCTTATTTTGACATATAATTTTTTTAAAGGGAAAAACATTCTTTTGACAAAGCATTTAGTATACTTATATGGAAATGGAAAGCTTAACTCTCATCAGAGAATAAGAGTCTTATTGGGCTATGAATTTTATTATTTTTATTAAGTCCTCTTACAAATAAAAATAAGAACTTAAATAATAGGGATTTGGATTAATACTTTGAAAAATCCTCTATTCGCTATTAATACAATTCAATACATAATATAATCATTTTAAGTCATCTATGGTCTGCCAAAAATTGGTCAAAGGCCTCAACTACGACTACAAATTGGAAATCCATTTATGCCAAAATCAGCAATTTGATTTTCGACTCCAAACATTGTCAAACAATCCGTACAAAAGGCATAAACCAAAGGAATTGCATGGGCCAATTCCAATCCATATGTTCACTTGGCTGATGGAAAACATGGCCGAAATATTGGATGATTATGATCAATTTGATAGGAATTAATTTAAAACAAATTGAATGGATTCTATTCTCCTTTATCCACATATTCCCCTCTATTGTTATTTCTAATTTGAATTTTTTTTGTTGGATATTTAATATTTAAATAATTTTATTTTTCGCTCCATCATTTTTGGCTTTTTTTCATTTTGTCATTTTTAAATAAAATTTATACCAAGTTTTTAAATTTTCATTAATCCCCATATTGATCGTTCAATCTCAAGGTCCTCGTAAATTTTTCTCCATCCAAGTATCCACGACCACAAAAAAGATCCCCAAAATGTCCCTTCAAAATTCAGTCCCAGAAAGCTTCTCTTTTCCTGCGATCTAATCCTAATTTTGTTAAATAAATTGCCGTTGGTAGCAGAAAACAGTCTAAAATAAAAAACTAAAAAGTCAATTCACAAAATTCCTACTAAAAATTACATATTATATGCCCTAAAGGTGCGATTAACGTAAAATGCACCATTGGACAGCATTAGGGCAAAATGAAATATTGAGACATTCTTGTGATTCGCGACATAACTTTGAAGAGAACTAATCCTGATTGAAAAATTTTGAAAATTTTTTAATTTTTATTTAAATAGAAATTTTTAAAAAATGGGGAAGAGGGGGACGGGTATAGAACCGGTTAATTCTGAATTCTGATCGAATTATTATTTATTTGTTCTGTCGAAAGATATAATCGAATAAAAAAATAATTTTGCCTAGTCAAGTAAATAAATTTTTGGAATTAATTCATAGATATTTTATAAACTCAATGACTAATCGATCTAAAATTGTGGAGGAAATTATGCGGATCGGTTTCATATTACTTTAAATAAAAACGCATTGAGTATTCTTTTAGAAAAAATTCTCAAATTTTTCCTGGCATGTGACATACTTTATTTCAATTATCGCTTCACGATTAGAGGATTTCCTATGAATTTAGTATCTCTTCTCATATAAAATATTTTTAAAAAATTATGAATATTTTTATTATTTAGAATTAAAGGAAAAGAGTCTTAATAAAGTTAAATTTTTTACAATAATCCTTAACTTCCCCCTTAAGCTAAATTTACACAAAACGAGCCAAAGTGTCGGCTCATTAAGGAGTAGGATTTTTGAATGCTTTCAAAAAAATTTTTCTAATCGTTAAAATAAATTAATTTTTATATAAAAAATAGAGGAGACTTTTCTGCATAGGATAGGATATTTTTTAAATTTTTTATAATTTTTATAAAATTTTTTACTTGAAGTGAGCCGACGATTCAAATTCATTTAAAATCGTCGTTCACTCTTCGGTTAACTTCAAATAAAAATATTTTATAAAAGTTAAAAAATTTTTTAAAAATATCCTCTATGCAGAAAAATCTCCTCTATTTTATGATATAAAAATTAATTTATTTTAACGATCATTTTTTCAATGTAGTCAAAATTCCTACTCCATAGTGACAATCGCTTTGGCTCTTTTAATGTAAATATTAGCTTCACTGGAAAATATGCATTTCGCTGTAATTTCTTCCACAATTGAATGTGAGAATCGAATAAATTATTTATTATACCTGTTCGGATCATTTGATGAACTTATATTATAATATATAATTTTTGGTCAATAAACGAAATTTAAACTAGGCAAAATATAATATTGGTCGATTTTTATTTGTTCTTTAAGCATAAGTTATAGATTATAAACTTTTCGATCTGTTTTCCCATTGTTTCAAAATTCCTAAAATGGCTAGGCTTAACTCGATTGGAAATTTCCGATGCTGTGTAATTTTATAAAATTTTCTAGAATATTTTAAAGACTACACTCATTCCCATCTCCCCAATTTACAATTTATAAATTCATCAAATTCTTTAAAAAGATTCAAAATTGGTTTTCCATATTTTTTATTGAAATTTATTGCGGCGATCGAACAAATCTCTGTAAAATATTATGTATTATACCCAAAAACTGTCTGATAGTAACATGGATTGATCATTTGCCCTATATTCTTCAATAGTCTATTAAATAATTTTTTGTTTTTTATTTATTAAATAAAATAAAAATAAAAAATTGGCAAAAGGGGGACGGGTGCATGGACCTGAGTATTCAAGCCACGCACCCTAGGAAATGAACAAAAAATAAATGAAAATGGAAAGGAAGAATCTGGTTGCATAAAAATTGCAAAAATTCAAAATATTTAAGATTCTTCAATCATCTTCATGAATTCTTCTGCCATTTCTCCCAGCTTATCATTTATTTGTTTAATTATTCCATCAATTTCTTCGTTGCCACGACTCTTCAATAATGACTCAACCGTCAACCCTGTTCCAAATAGCGCAAGTTGATTTCTTCCACAAATTTAAGGTCAAATTATTCATTGATTCGCAATATAATTCACCGATTTTAAATAAATTCGTTCCTAACTTTATAAAATTTTAAAAATTTATTTTTGGTCAAATTTGGCAAAATCAAAACAATTATCAATGCCTTTTGATTATCTATTTTATAATTAATTTTATACTGAATAAAATGCTGTAGAATTTTTTTCAGCAAATTTTCCAACACCAACAAAAAACATTTCATCCTCGGGTGATATACAATTAATTATCCAATTAAAATTTATTAATTAACATTTATTCTTTCAAATTTGCCCACAAATATAAGATTTGGCCATTGTGGTGGATATGAAATTTAATTAATTTTCTACTTTTTTTTAATTGCCCATTCACTTCTTTACTTTTCATTTATCATTCTTAAGCTGGGCATTCAGCCTCGCAATTTTCTAAATAAACGCCGCCATCATAACGCCCACAATCAGTGCAAGGCCCGGGTCCGCCGCTGATATTTGAAATATGAACAAATTAATAAACTATAAATTTGTTATGGAGAATATTGGGAATTGACAAATCCTGAGATTAACTATATGATGGTTTTACTAATTTTGGTAATCCTGATTTTTAGGCAACAAAGAGTTTTTAAATTGGCTCATTCGACTTGAAATTCAATTTAGTTTAAGAATTTAATTTTCAGAATAATATGCGCTTATCTTAAAAATTAAACTCTAGTTTTTTAAACCCAAATCGGTTTAATTTTCTTAACTTTTTAAGCCACATTCGTAGCGTTCTGAAAACAAAATTTGTTAATGCGAATTCTTACTTGTTGCCTGAAATCGAGTATCTAAAACAACATCTATCCTAATCTAGAGATTTTCAATTCCCAATATTATCTGTAAAAATAAATATTACGCGGTTGCTGCTGACAATTGTTTGGCAGCATTGCCTTGGACTCCACCCTCATCAGCATCACCACTGCCATTATGTTGGCCTTGTTCGCCAGTCCCTCCAGCGGATTCATCAGCAGAGTCCGTGCCAGTGCCAGGGGCAACTTCGAATTGTTGAACAGTGAAAACGGATGGAGGAAGAATGGAAATTGAAAGGAGGAAAATGAATCCCAGCAGGAAAAGAAATTTCATTTTTTCAATTTTGTTGGATGAATTTGATAAATTTGAGGATTTTAGGGGATTTGGAATTGGAGGGAAATGATTTAAAAATGGAAAAGCATAAAATATTTATATTCAATCAAATTTGAATAGAAGGAGAAGGCCTAATTGATCTTTAAAAAAGCATAAAAATTTTATAGGGCCCATTATAATGAGTTTTTTCCGAAAAATTTGAATGCTTTTTTCCGCTGCATTTTATTCAATGGACAAACAAATAATATTTAATCGAGTTTGCAGCTTTTTAAGAAAATCCCATAAATGTTTAAAATGATCATAAAATTTAATATTTGGAATTTAAATTTAATGGATTTGTTCAATATTAATTTATTTCTGTCCATTAGAATGAATTTTATTGGAAAAATTTTAATGAATTTTGCTTCCCTTTTTTCCGGACGGCAAACAAATTAAATTTAATAAATTTTTGGCTTTCTAAAAACCCATAAAATTTTAAATAGCCATAAATCTAAAATTTTTAATTTTATTGAATTTGATTATGAATGAAATTATGAGATTTTTTCATAAAATTTATATAATGGTTTATTTTCTTTTTTAGTTTTAAAAAAAAAAATAATTTTAACTTAGAGTATAATAAAATTTTATCACAAGTTTTAAATATTGATGAATGACGCATGCGATTAGTTTTTACTTTAACATTTATTGTAAAATAAAAGTATTAATTATTATGTTTGATTTTATTCACTTCTTTCATTTCATTTGTATTCTTTATTCAAGCTCCGCATTCAGCAAAGCAATCATCTTCATAAAACCCACAATCAGCGCAATCACGGCCGGAGCTGATATTAGAAAATATGAATAAATTAATTTTCTATATTATATGATACAGATCCTATTGAGAATTGATAAATCCCCTATATTACCTATTTTTTACCAAGCTAATTTTAGAAATCTTTGCTTTTAGGCAGCAAATAGATTCGAGAATTGACCTAATTTTGTTTATTCCTTTCAGATCGATGTGAGCTGGTCTTAAAAATTAAATTCTATTTTTTAAACTCCAGTTTGTGCTTAAACAATTGTTAAATTTTTAGGAAAAACTCATATAATTGGTGGTCAATTCCCGAAATGGTTCCATTTTCCCAAATCTTTATAGTGAATTCTCTTTCATTTGATTTCTATGCCTCCGAGCCCATATGCCCTTATCCTTATCCCTTACTCTGATTTGGGAAAATGGCACCTCTACCAATTCATATCGGTCTGAAAATGAAATTACTAAAATTAAATCGACTTTGCCGTGCCGAATGAGCCAATTTTCTAATCTCTAGGTTGTCTAGATGCAGAAATTTCCAAAAATTAACTAGACCAACACATTAAGTTAATCTCGTGAATTGTCAATTCCCAATATTATGCGCATCTTTTACTGTTATTAAAAGTTTGAATAAATATTCTATTATTATAATTAATATTACATTATATTTTTTGGTGGTCGTCTTCCTAATGGGACTTGAACTATAACGCCTCCTCCATTTTGTCGTCCTTCTTCATCAGCTCCCACCGAATCAGAATTATTAACAGCGCCCATGTCGGGGCCTAGTAAGCCACCGCCAATATGTTGACCTTGATCATCAGTTGATTCCATCGATTTATTAGTAGAGCCCATCTCGTCGGTATTGTTGGGAGCAATTCCATCGTCGAATTGAGGAAAGGTAAAAACTGGGTCGAAAAGAATGTAAATTGAAATAAGAAAAATCAATCCAATCAGTGATGGAAGAATTTTCATTTTTTTATTATTTGATGATTGGAAAAATTTAAAAGATTTTAGTGCAATGAGAATTGAAAGGAATAATTTCAGAAAATCATTCAATTATATATTTGAATTTTTGAAGGCGTCTTAATGGATTCATAAAAGTGAATAAATTTTGAATTCCATTTTTGTTCTCTATAAAAAACAATTAAAAATGATTTTGCCTCAAAAAATAAAAATTCGATTTATAATTTATTCAAAATTATTTCTGACTTTTAAAAATATTATTTCTATTTTGTTTGATTTTTATATTCATTAGGCATTAAATTTAACGAGAAGAGAAGTTTGAAAAATTGCAATAGCTTTATTGAATAAATTTACCAAATTATTTAGAATCATAATTATTATTAAATACGAACCATATTATCAAAAAATATAATTATTTTAGTAAACATGTAAAACCAAAATACTGTATTTATCCTATTATTATTATTATTTGTTGAAAGAGTGGAAAACGAAATAATTTCATGTAAAAATGGAATTCATTCTGATTAATTATTCATTCATATATGGAATAAAATTAGCAAATTTTCATTGTACGTAATTTCCCGAACAAAATTTTAATCTCAATTCATTTACCTATTCGATTTTATTTTCATTTCTTCTACCCAATCGACATTTTTTGTACCGAAATCTAAGAATGGAAGAGGAAGAGGATTGCAGCAAGGAATTGAGTAGAGAATGAAATAATAAATTTGGAATGTTTCCCTACATAAATGCCAATGAGGATTAAAGGAATATTATAAGAAGCAAAAAAACCTCGACTTTGCCATTTCCATTTTATTATTTTTTTCCCTCTGCTTCCCTCACTACTCTTATCTTTTCCATTTTTTTTTCTTTCTTCTCCCTTTTTCGCCACTACACTCGTTATCTTATTTTTTAATTCGTTTCGATAAAAATTCAAATTCAATAACCCTTTTTTTGGTTTGGTTGTCATTGGGCCATTGGCTAGCACAAACAAAAGCTTAAATTTCGCTTCTCGTCCTATCTTCTCAAAATTTGAGAATTCGCACTCTCGATTTTAATGCTGTGCCTGCCTAAGACCCAAGGCCAGAAAAATCAATAAATCTTAAATAAATTACACCCACTCAAATTTCATTCAGAATTGTTGGAAAATATTAGAATTAGGTCGATTCCATTTTACAATTCACCAGAAAATACCACAAAAAAAACCCGCACTTAAATCAAATTAATTCGATCTAAATTCACCCCCAAATGCCTTGGTTTGTTTTATTTTAATTTTGGTAAAAATAATTGAAGAACTTTGGACCAGTAAACCATAAAATTGAGACTGTTTTCAACTTTTTATCCCCAAAATTAATTGGAGTTATTTAAGTGAATATTTTTCTTCAATTATTATCAATTTATTTTCAGATTAATCCAATAAAAATCCATACAAAGAAAAAATTGCAGAATGAAAGCCGGTTGCTCTCGTCTCTTCGAACTTCGGCCCGATCCATACGACAAAACGCAGCGAAAATTTCTTCGAATTTGCTTGGTTTTAATTTACAATTTTTAAACCATTATTGAGATAATTAATTTAAAGTTTGTGGACGTCGAAAATGCGCCAGAATTGAGGGAATTTGTACGGACTGGGGCGCTGGATGCCGCAATGATTCGCGCGGAATTGGTAACATGGTTTATTTAAATTGGCTTTAAATAAAAATCCGCAAAAATGTAAAAAAATTATTTAGCGGAATTATAAGCACAAATTTGACTTCAATTTTGTCAAAACAATATTTATGCCAATCTTGATGTAAACCGTCAACATTAAACATTTACTATGAGCAGGTCAACACTTGTAAATGTCGGCATTACCCTCATACAAAAATAGAGATGGCTGTTATGATATTAAAAATATAACAAACGCCTAATTTAACAGCTACAAATTACCTTGGAAACATTTTTTAGAAAAATGTTGGTGAATTAGAATTTTTGGACGAAATAATCTCATTATATTTCCTTTTCATTTTCAATCCTATATTCCATTTAATTGCAGGTTCTTGAACCATTTATTCTTTTGGCGGCCGCCAATCGTGCCATCCATCAGGCAGCCCATAATCGCATTTTCACCCGATCATTGGCCGCCGAACTCATCTACTCCCTCTCACCGAATCGCAACATTTCTGAATCATTAAATAGTTTGTGATTTTATTTTTTAAAGAAATTTTCATACGAGTTGAATATTTAATTAAGCTATTAGGTGTCCAAATTTATTATTAAAATATTATTTTCCGGAATAATTATAGAGCAATTTTGTACGTCCAAACATGAATATTTTAATTTTAATCAGTCATATTTGGGATTTGCCTATCTTGCCAAAAAATATACATTGCCAACATTTGTTATAAACTATTCATGATCCATCAGTAAATATTAGCTTTATGCTTACACGTTACACCAATTGTCAGAATAAATGTGGACAAAAATGGGGGGATAAATTCGTTTCATTCATAGAACTTAATTGAATTAAAAGTTCAAATTTGAGTCAATTTAAACTCAAAAGGAAAAATAAACCATTGATTGGGGATTAAAAAAAGAAATATTTAAAAGATCTCCAGAATTTGTGGGATCAAAATTCTGAACAAAAATAATTTTATTTTGTCATAATTTTAATTTTTTTCCATAATTTTCAGCATTTGGCATTGCGGAATTCAGCAAAGCACTTTTGGTGGCAATATTCGACGATGTGAAAGGCAAAAAGATGATCGATGCCGCAAAGAGGATCAAAGGCAATCCGGTCCCACTGGAACAACTTCGGGAAATTGCAGATGAGGCATTGATTAAACAGGCAAGAGGAATTTGTTATTTATTTATTTAAATAAGTGAAAAAATTATAAATTATTTAGTAGATTGAAGAATTATTTACTTTCACTTATAAAAGCCATTTTAATGGTTTGTTATAAATTAAAAAAATTTTAATCTCGAATTTGGCCCTCATTTTGTCAAAAAATATTTATGGCCAATTTTGGTAAGCCCATTGCCAACATTTACCACGTATATGGATAGATCACCCACACATTTGTAAATGCTGGAATTGCCCTCCTTACCAAAATGGCCAAATAAGACATTAATATAAATTGAAAATTCGTTTTTTGGCAAATCCAAACTAACAACTTAATTCTGATATTCAATAGATTAATTTATAGCCTTTGTCGGCTTAAAATCAAAATTGAAATAGGTATTTCTTAAAATTTTATTAATTTTTCTCAAATTCAGATCTACCAATTGAGCAGCCCCGAATTGAATGGTGCCTCATTGAGTGACCAAATTGTGACCCGGATAGTTAGCAAGGATATTGTTTGAATTGAAGAAGAAATTGGAAGTAGAAGTACAAAATAAACAAAAAAATCAACAGGAAATTTTAATATAAATTATGATACTCGATTTAATTTGGAATTCAAGATGAATTTTTATTAGAGTTTTGGACTGGATCTTTCTTTTTATTATTAATTTAATAAGCATTGTTATTTTTTGATTAATTTTAAAATAACATCCATCAATATTTAGAATTTTAAAATAACAAAAATAAATTATTTGAAAAAATTTTAAATGGAAACAGTGAATTCATAAATTTTGGTTTTAAAATTTTGAACGGATGAGTAATTTGGATTTGAAGGAGAAAAAATTGATTCAAAGTATTGGCTGAATTCCCCTTTATCATCTTCGGTAGTTTTAGTTTTGCTGGATGCTTGAACACGCACAAATGAATATTGGTATTTGCTGTCAGCATCATGCCACAACACTCGATGTTCCCATTTGGCTTGAATGTTTATACCATGTTGATCTGATTAAAAATAATAACAATGAAAATGTCGAAAAGATATTAACGATTTAGAAATTTCTTAGCCCCAAAATTATATCAATCGATAGATCCGGTCAAGATCAAGACTAAAATCATTTGATTATGTTTTGGCTAATGGGTTTAATTTATACTATTAGAATGTAGTTTTCAAGTATAACAAATGGGTTTAATTTTAACTATTCGAACTTAGTTTTCAAATAAAACAATAGGTTTAAGCAGTTTATACCCTTTAATTTTATATTTCTTATTTTAATCACTATTTTGTTAAATATTGCTGATGCTGAGTAATAAAAAAAAGAAATTAACACCGATTCTTTACTTTAATAATATTTATTCCCAAGTCAATAATATTTTGGGCGAGCCCACACAATAAAATTAGCTCAACAACTATGAATAACTATGAATGAATGAGGATCGGGGAAAAACAATTAAAAAAGGGAAAGGATACAAATTCATTAAAGTTGGGGAATAATGTCATTTCGCCAAATTCTTTTCAAATTAGTACCATAGTTATCACAGCTGAATTTGAAAAAGAACTTACAAGATTTAATAATAACAAGCGCTCGGTCGCCGCTTCGCGGCTCCCGAGCGCTTGTTAAATTTTTTGAAAAAGAAAGAAATTTATTCATTATATTAAATAATATGTAAGGAAAAATAAAATAGGATCATCAAAAATTTTGTTACCTAACTTATATTTCGCTTCCAAATAATTACAATTTACTCATAAATTTTCACTTTCTATATTCATTGTTTCTATCTTTTTAATCATACTTATTAAGATACTACATTTATAATTTCATCATATTATTAAATTTCAGATATCTTAAGAATTTCCACCGTCAGCAGATGGTTTTTATCTCTACTAAAACTAAACCTTTTCACATAAATTAAAATTATTTATTTAGGGGAAGGCGACTGGCCCTTCTCTTTTTCATTTTTCTTAATATTTCCAACATTTTCATTCATTCTCGATTTTTCATATTCTTTTTAAACATTCTCAATCATGCATGGCCATTGGCCATTCATATTCATTCTCGTCATTTATAAGTCATACCCTTTCTATCATTGTATTCTTTTGAATTCATTAATGACTTTTCTTACTCATTTTTAATTATTTCAAGCCCATTCTCGGCTTTTAAAACAAATTTTTTGTTTCTTTCACTCATTATGGCATTTCCATTCAATCTCTAAATTTCTCATTTATTCCTGGCAATCATTTTCGACATTTCATGCTTATTAGCATTTCCCAATACAATTTGCCATTTTCCATTAATTCATGAATCATGATATCATCATTTCAAATTATTCCAGGATTTTTCATTTATTTTCGGTATTTAATTTTAATCAAAATCCTAATTCCTTAAAAGGAAATTTCAAATTTGCTATTCATTCTTAATTTATTCCGGACCTTGGTATTGATAAAATTGGACAAATTAGATACAATTTATTTAGTAATGCAGCAAATTTTAGCCTATATAATTATGTAACAAAACAAAATTCATAACATATAAATTTAAATAACATACAGAAATATTTTTGTCATCTAAAAATTGGCTTTTTAAGAACATTTTTAAAAAAGAACATCTTTTCCTCCAAAATTTCGAATTTAATAAACAGAAAGCATAAATTTTAAAAGTCGAATTTAATAAAATTTTAAAATTTAGAAGAAATTTTTAAGTTTATGGATAGTATTACCTAATTGAAAGCATTAATTCCCAAGACTATTCACACATATATCTCCCAATAATTAAAAAAATTTAGATTTGAAAACTGATTTATTAGATTTATCATTTCAACATTGCGTTAACAAAATTTTAATGGAAGACATCAATTATTTTTATCCGTGATCTCCCTCTGCCTCAGAATCGCTCCCTCTGCCTCAGAATCGCCATTCTTTCTTAATAGGCCATTCCCGTTTCCAATGCTTCTCTTTACAATATTGCACATCATTCTATCGTCAAGAAGGCAGGCAGCATCGCATTTCTCACAGTCCAAAGTATAGCAGAAATAGCCTTCCTCATATAATTCTGGGTAGCGCTGCTTGAGGCGTTCACCACGATTATGATTCATTGCAAGCCAAAATGTCGGTGGGGGCAATTCGAGTTGTTTCTGTTGTTCCTCACGATATTTTGCATTTGGAAGAATCTGTAATTTTAAGAAAAAGTTATTCCTTTCACTGCACATTTTGACTATATTATAAACTTTCCTTTTGTAAAATGGAAGATTAATTTAAATTTTAGTAATTCTTAAAAACAAAAAGACTCGAGGTGATTTTATTTTAACATAAGTAAAAATTTTATTTAAAAACTTACTCTTTGCGCGATAATCATCTTCATTCTCTTCCAATTGTTTTTTGCGAAATTCCTTTCCTCTCTCGGAACTTGATTTCGAAGACATGAAGAATTTAAATTACTGAATGTAAAATATTCAGAAAATCTAAATGAAAAATTGAATTGAGATTGTTGCTGGATTCGATAAAGATGCGATTTTGGTTTAATGAAAGGAGTAAAGAAAAACTCGGAGAATAAAGCTGCTTATATAGGCTGGCATTTCTTTGTTATCGGAAATTGAACAATGTAAGCTAGCTAGAATACAACATTTGCCTAGAATAAAATTTCTAGTTCTTTATTGAATGCTCTGAATACACAAATAAAAAACAGCCAATGGATTTGCAATTTCTTTGTTCATTTTTTCAAATAATGAAATCATAATCCAATATTTTTCAAAAAAATGAAATGGTTTATCTTTTAAAGATGAGTAATTCTTATTGAAATCCTAAACAATCATGAACAAATACATTTTATTTTACAATTTCAAAAATAGTTTTAATAAACAATGCTCGATTTTTATTATCAATTAAAAATTATAATTTTTATTTATTATTTCTTTTATCCAATGTTCTAGACATTCTACGTATATTCGAGTATAATATTGGAATGTTAATCAAAATCAGAATGTTTGGAAGAATAGAATGATTTACTTTATAATAAAAATTATTATTTACTAACAATTTAATCAAAAAAATTAATTAAAATGATGAAAAAATATGTTATTTTTATAATTATTTTAATATAATCCACCACATCCACAAAAATATTTATTTTTGTTTCCTTTATTTCTTTATATTTTATGCTTAAATACTCTTTATTCTTTATTTCTTCTCTCCATCATTTATTTTTGGATAAAAAGTCTTAAAAATTAAAAAAAACAAAACGCCAAAAAAGGGAAAATTTAAACGCCCTAATTTTGTTTTGCGTTCGGTCGAGAACTCGTTTAGTATATTAGGATTTTTCTTAATTCTAAATATTCCACTTCTATATTTTAACGAAAAAAATTCAATTTTTAGTTTCTGACCATAACAATTTATATACCATTTGATGGATCTTGAACAATTCTATCCAATGATATATGGTTTGTGAATATAGGATAAATCCCTAAACCACTATAATTGTTTTGGCAACTTTGTTAAATGTTTTTCGTCAAATTAAATAGTATGCTATTAAATTTTAGAATGATTTTTTAAGACTTTATTTTTCGATAAAACCTATGCATTGCAAAAATGCTGCGAGAGTAGAAGGGTCACGGCATGTGCAGGCAAAATAGGCAATTGGATTTGTTTTTGAGAGACACCATCGCAACATTTTGGAAGAAGTAAATGATGAAGGAAACGAACCAGTAATGGGAACAATGTCGGATCGTAGACAACATCTGCATAAATTTTGGAGATTTTTCATAATTTCGAAACCAAAATCCCCATCAAATTAATTTACAATAAAATATATTAAGCCAATAAGCAAAAGAGTCTGATTGGTATGAGCTAACTAAATTATTAGAAATAAATCTTGCTAATTTAATTTGATTATTTATTTTAATTTTTTAAAACAATTATAGAAATATTTTTAATTCTGTAAAGAGAAAATTTTCTATTCTAGTGTACAAATTAATATGAAAAATTCGAGAAATATGGGAATTTTTTGCATCCTGCAAACCTGCGGCCAATATTAAATCCGCTCGCGGTAATTCATCTGTTCGATAATTGGTCCAGTCCAAATATTTAACTTCAACTTAGAATTTTAAATTAATTTAATCTGAATTTGTGTTTAATTTTCCAACCATTGTTCTCCACTCCAAAATTCAATTTCACATTTTCAGAGAGTCGGCAAAGCACTTGGTCGACCAAATCGCTGAGCACAATTTTTGTCGATGATGATGAATTTTTAATTAAACATTTGGCTGCTGCAATTCCGGCAAGTCCACAGCCGGCCAGTAGTTCCTAACTTAAGAATTTTCTCGGTTGGCAGCCCAGCCTATAGATAACGTTGTACTTTATGTCGGCTGGCAATAAAGCCAAAAGGTAACCTCGAACTTTTTTGGCCCCCTCATTTCCATGGATAGCCCCTCATACTAGGCCCATAGATAAAATCAAACTTTAAAATTTAGAGCACACGGATTCATGATGGATCTAACCAACTCCATAAAAGACAAGGAAGGCATGGGCCGCTTTCCATAAAAGGTCAATAAGGCTCAAAGGTAACGGCCGGTTCTTAAATGACTTCCATGCCCCCAAGGAACCCTTCCCACTCCTTCCCGGACACTCCGGCTGTCAATAGAGCCCAAATATGGGACCGGCTGTCAATAAGACAAAATCGAGAAATCGATGTAGGATGCTCCCTTTGGACCCAGGAACCCTTCCCACACTCTCCCGGACCCTCCGGCTGTCAGTAGGGCCCAAATATGGGACCGGCTGTCAATAAGGCAAAATCGAGAAATCAATATAGGATGCTCCCCTTGACCCCAGGAACCCTTCCCACCCTTACCCGGACCCTCCGGCTGTCAATAGAGCCCAAATATGGGACCGGCTGTTAATAAGGCAAAATCGAGAAATCGATATGGGATGCTCCCCTTGACCCCAGGAACCCTTCCCACCCCTCCGGCTGTCAGTAGGGCTCAAATAAGGGACCGGCTGTCAATAAGGCAAAATCGAGAAATCGATGTGGGATGCTCCCCTTGGCCCCAGGAACCCTCCTCATCCCCTCTTCAACTTGAATCTTTAGAACATTATGTTCCAGCTGTGATTTGTCTTTGAGTTGAAATTCTTCTTCACTCGACTGTTCCCTTAGAGCTTCTCTCACTAGAGAAACCTTGAGCTCATCCATTCTCTCGTCAAACTTAGAGAATGGTTTCTTCTTGCTCGTAGAAGGCGTTTCTGTCTCCAGGTCATCCACCATTGTGTTCATCGTATTATTTAGTTGACTTAATCCCATCACTGGGCCATGAAAAGAATAAATTAGGGATGTTTGGCCTAAGCCAAATATCCACCTCTACAAATTAGAGCAGTGAATGCATGGGAAATTGCTCTGGGCTAATATTTGAAAATTTAACAATGCTTTCTTATTTCAAATTTCCACATATTCTAATACCTCAATCATAGATTAATCACGTGAAGAATTTTACCATGGGCGAATGAATTTGCCTAATGAAAATTTCCCAGAGCTTATTAATACAAAAACTAAATAAAGAATCGACCGCCTCTATCAAAATTCAGCATTTCATTTTCTTTGATAAATACGAAACAAATATTTTCCTAAGGCCATTCTCATTCATTTCAATAATTGTCCTATTTTAATCTGCCACTGCTATTACCATATATGAGTCCTATTTTTAAACAAAGGAAATTAAAAAAATGATGAAGTCCCTTTTTTAAACAAACAAGGGAAAAATGATGTATTTGATGAATTTTTGGAAATATTGGCTTAACGCTTAACTCATCAAAATAAATAAAATTTGGGAAATATTCAAAATGTTTATCCCAGGGCTATTCCCATCCATTAAAATATTTTTAATTCCCTATTTGTACATTGAATTGAATGGGTACATTTCAATCAAAATTGTTGATTCCATTCTCTGTTCAATTCCTCAACTATCTGCTTTTCGCCTCCCTCATTTCTTATTGGACAAAGACGATCATATATAAAATGCCGATTCATTAAATTATGACGCATTTTCATTCATTTCTATGGAAAAGAATTTGAAATAATAGTCTTCCTGAAATTTGTGCTCTGCACTAGCAATTATTTCATTGCATTTTTCATTGAATAAAAAATACTTATTTCTAATAAAAATTAGAAATTTAATTTAGATTAATTATTACAAATAAAATAATTCACACAAATCTGTCTTACTGAAAATGAGTCAACAAAACAACAATCGACATTGTGGATTGCCCGTCGAATTGATGAACGAATTATTTGCCTCAATGTCATTTAAAAATGATTTTGGTCTTCTTGCCAAAATGTCAAATGGCCTTTTGGCAAGAAATGTGCAAATGATAAATGTCATTAAAATTGTACAAAATAAATATGAAAATATTAATAAAATTAATTTTTACAAATTCGCAGACAATGAAGGAAAACAAATTGAATTCGGCAGATTCTGGGCCAATATTGACTAATTCTGATGATGGATTGACTGTTGGGGTAAATTTAAAAGGGAAAAAAATATATTAAGTTTTTAATTTTTTAATAGCTCAAAAACGGCTTAATCAACTTGAAGAGCGGACCGTTGAAATTGAAAAATTCATCGATAATTATGTAAAAAGAAATTTTTTAAAAATTTGTTAAAATTTTCTTTATTAAATAATCTAGATAAATTTAAAAATATACATTCAAAAATTAATTATTTATCAATATTTAAAAATTACTTTAAATAAATAAATATAAAATAATTTTAGAGGAATATGTTTAAAAAATCTATATTTGAAAAAATTAAAAGTAAATTTCAAAAATTGTTTTAATCTAATATTAAATATGCAAAGTCATTAAAATTTTATTTTATATATTTGGCATAAAAATTATAAAATTAACATTTGGTTAAATAATTTATATATAAATTAAAAAATTGTATTTGAAAAATATTAGCACAATTAGCTTTTGAAAAATAATATTCGAGTAATTATTCTTTAAATATTTATTCTTAATTTTATGTTTTATAAATAATTTAATATAATTAAATTGGAATTAAATTCAATTTCCATTTGTGATATTAAAAAATATTCTGATAGTATTAATGTCTTTTTTATATGATTTTCTATTTATTAAATTGTAGAGAATAATTCAAAATATTTTAGAATTTTGAAGGCCAACTTTATCTTAGAGATTTATAGAATCTAAGACACACCCGAGGTCTTGTACCAATGATTGTTTCAACAATTATTGTTCTATTGGTCCAAGGAAAAAATATCATTGCATTTAATTCTACTGAGTTTGAAAAATTTGCGGCTAGTGGACAAATCCCAGAAAAAATCTATCAAGATTTTGACAAAGTGGAAAAATTATAGCATCTATTGTAATTCAAAATGTGCACTGGGTTCTCGGATATTTAGATAAAAATCAAAAGAGAGTTTACATACTAGACTCTGATGTCAGTTCTTCATTTGATGCAACGAAAAATTATGCCTCATGGACTTTAATGTAATTTTATTTAAATAATTTTCTTATTTATAAAAATAAACATATGAAAATTTTAATATTTATTAAAATCAATGATTAAATTTTTAAAGTTTATTTATTAAATTTTTTATAGTATTATAAAGTTTTTCTCTAAGATTTCACATATATAATATATTTAGATAATTATATTTTTTTGCAAAAATAAAAAATTAAATAAAATATTAAAAAAATAAGAAGTTCAATGGCACGTGCCGTGGCTTCATCCCATCAAGTGGATTGGCCAGAAAATACAGAATGGCAAAGAATTATTTGGCATCATCTCCCACAACAAAGGGGAGGTTCATGGGAATGTGGCATTTACATTTCATGGTACGTCCGATGTTTGGCAGAAAATCGGCATCGCATTGAAATTAACGAGAATAACATATCTTGGATTCGCCGATTTTTTGCTCATAAAATTAGAGATGAATCACATCATATTTCGAGGCAACATGTTAGTTAGAAAGGGGTTCTAAATTTATATTATTTTCTTAGTTGGGACTACGATCTGAGGAGCATCATCACACATAATTTGGCATTAATATGCAGGTATTAATAAATTATAAAATTCATTAAAAAATATTTTTAATAAGAATATCTCTTTTATTAATTTTATAAATTAAATTTAAGCATTCTGGTCAAAATTGTAAAGAGTAAACCATAATAATTGAAATTAACATTTTTATTTAATTTTTTTAGAAAATAATTCGGTAATAGTGTCGTTCGTTCCCCCTTTTTTCCAAAAAAAAATTTTTAATTTTATTTTTCTCTAAAAATATGTATTTAGGGGTTTTCTATGATGTCGTATGCGAATATAGCATTAGTTTTTCAAAAATTAAATTGCCTGAACCGGTAGAGGTTCACAAACCGGTTTGGAAAAATCGAAATTGGATATTTAGGGTCATATGGGTCATATTATACATCATTCGACGCGCCTCGATGAGCAAACTTCCTCGTCTTGGTCCGTCCTCTCGTCTCGTCTTCGTCTCGTCCCTAGTAAAAACGGACGGGAGGACGGACGAGAGACATTGAAAAAAATAGGGACGGACGAGTGGACGGACGATACACATAGAAAAAAATAAGGACGGACGAGGAACATTGAAAAAAATAGGGACGGACGAGAGAAAAAAAGAAAGAAAAGACGAAAGAATAAGAGAAAAAGACAAAGGCAAAAGAAGGTCAATAATAGCGAAAAGTGCATAAAATACATTATAGAAACGAAGAGAGACATAAAAACATCTAGAAGCGAAGTAAGACACAAAATATAACTTCCAGAAACGAAGTAGGTCACTAAAAATTAGGGAAAGACGAGAAAGGACGGACAAATGGACGGACGAATAAAAAATTGAAAAAGAAGGGACGGACGTAAGGACAGACGAGAGAAAATTGAAAAAGAAGGGACGGACGAGGAATTTCTTTCTTAATTATGAAAAAAAATAAAAAGATGCCCCTTCTCACAAAATTGGGCTAACCGAATTATACACATTTTCAGTTCTTCAAATCAACAAAAACAAATATGTCACGCCGAAGGATCATTAGAATTTAATAACGGTAAAAAGACTGAAATAATTTGAAAAATAACTTTATCCTTTGATAAATTAAGTTAATGGAAAAGGACAAATTGCTTATGCTTACAAAGAAAAAGCCAATAAATTGTTTAGAGGACTAATTCGACGCGAAACAGAGGAATATAGGGTGGACATTGAATCGAGGGACAGGCAAATCAATGTTGATTTTTCTCAAGACAAACCTCAAAATTACTTTAAATTTTCCCCAGGGAAAATTGCCTTTTGGCTCAATTTTCAGAGTTATTCAAGGATTTGGTACTTATGGAGATTGGCCCCTACAAGAGAAAGGACTGATGGAAGGGAGGGAATTGATGGAAGGGAACTGGGATAGGCGACTGCCTGACACATGCCAATCAAATTCTAAATTAAAAGGAGACGGAATCGCCTCAGATTCTTTGCCAAATAATAAATGAAATAAAATTTATTCGCAAGGATAAATTTCACAAACATGCGACCAAAAATTATAAAAAACAAGATCAGGGGAATCAAATTGCTTGCGCCAAATATATTCGGGGAAATAAGATTTATATAGAGTTGAGGAGGTGCCATACATTTTCTTTTGAGTCATTTTCACTTTTTGCCATTGGGATTCAACAGATTGGGTGTGCCTAGGGTTGGAGAGAGTCGGTTTTAAACCGGCATCTTCGGTTTTCGGTTGGCCCGGTTTGCCGACCTCGGTTTTCGGTTCGGTTTGGAAAAAATCCTCGGTTTTCGGTTCGGTTTTCCGGTTTTTCGTTTTTTTTTTGAAAAATGATCATAAAATTTTTAAAAATTTATTTTTTCATAAAATTTCGCAAAAAATCAAAGAAAATTTATTCAAATATCACATATCCAATATTTTACTTCAATTTTTAGTTATTCTTCTAGGTTTGCTTCAACAAAAAAGACCCAAAAGAGAAAATATTTCAAAAAAGCTCAACAGAGAAAAATTTTAGCCTAAATAATTCACAAAAAGAAGAATTTCGTATAAAAATGGCCCCGCAGGGAGAAAAATTAGAAAAGAAAGGCCATAAATGAAATAATTTATATTAAAAATGCCCGTTTAAGCAAAAAATTTCAGTTGAAAATGGTTTTAAAAAAATAGACCAAAAATTTCTTGGAGGGTAAAATTAAAGTCAAAGATGGCCATAGAGTAAAAAATCAGACAAAAATAGACCCGAAAGGAAAAATATTAGGCAAAAATGATCCAAAAGATAACATTTTAAGCCTAAAAATGGCCCGTTAGGGAAAATTTTTAATTAAAAATGGTCGAATAAGGTAAAATTTTAACCAAAAATTGTCCCTCAAGGTGAAAAATAAAAACTGAAAAACCGGTCGGTTTGGACCCTCGGTTTTCGGTTTTCCCGGTTTTCGGACCTCGGTTTTCGGTTCGGTTTTTTTGCCAAAAATCGCCTCGGTTCGGTTCGGTTTCGGTTCGGTTGACCGACTCTCTCCAACCCTAGATAGAGGCATCATCGGGTGATACAAAATTCAGGGAATGATTAATAGGTTGATGGGTATAGAGCGGATTGGGATTGCCAGGATCACGATTGGCAGAAATGCCAGTTGGAATTCGATTGTCTTATTTCCCCGAATATATTTGGCGCAAGCAATTTGATTCCCCTGATCTTGTTTTTTATAATTTTTGGTCGCATGTTTGTGAAATTTATCCTTGCGAATAAATTTTATTTCATTTATTATTTGGCAAAGAATCTGAGGCGATTCCGTCTCCTTTTAATTTAGAATTTGATTGGCATGTGTCAGGCAGTCGCCTATCCCAGTTCCCTTCCATCAATTCCCTCCCTTCCATCAGTCCTTTCTCTTGTAGGGGCCAATCTCCATAAGTACCAAGGATTTCAATAATATTATCTTAAGGGTAACTCCAGTTTCTACCCTAGCGAGTTAATAGTTTTCGATTTATGAATCATCTTATTATGAACTATTTCATATATTTTTATATTGGTTAAGCAACTGATAATCTATCGAATAATATAAATTTTTTTTATTATAAATTAGGAAAGTTTATAATATTTTGAATAAAAATGAAGAAAATTTGGAAGGTTTTTGAATATTAAAAATAAATGAATTAAGTACATATTAAATGAAATGAACTGATGAGGAAGAATTCTGCATTAAAAGTTAAAACTAATCATTTATCATTCAATAATTTATTCTTTATAATCCAGACTCCAGCTGAATCTTGGCAGAACTCATAATTTTTTAATCTTCTAATTTTAGAAAAAATAGAATTTTAAAATATAATATTTTATGAATTTAATGGCACAAAAAACATAAATATTTTTAGGGAAATTCGCGAATCCTGTTGACAACAATTTGTTTCATTTTTCCTGACTGGCGTTCAGCGAGCATTGCAACTTCATGTGCCTGTTTGCCTGCCCTCCTCATTTTGGCATTTTTGATCCCAGAAAGCCCAACTTGGCTACATAATCAAGGTCGTCTGGAGGAAATGCGCCGAAGTGAAGAATGGATGGCCAAGTTGGCTGCCATTGAATATATTCCTATCCAACATGCCGAATTGGAAGAGAAGAGGCCGAAATTCCTGTTTGTTTATTAAAAAATAATTTATTAAGTACTTATTGAATTTAAAATTATGGGTGAATTTCAAAATTATTTGAATATTTTTATTTCAATAAAATTAAATTTAATTATGTCATCACGATATTTAAATAAATTCCATTTTTATTCCTCACTGTCAGAAAAATGATCAAACAGCCAGCATTATTGCGCCGTTTGTTGGTTCTCTGGACAATGTGGTTTACTGCTGCCTTGTCCGGTTACACAATCGATTTGAACAGTTCATCCATTTCGGGGAATCTTTTCATCAATCAATGGCTACTTTCGTGCCCAATTATTTTCTCTAAAGTGGTTGGTCCATTTAATTGAATTTTAATTTTTTTTTGTTAAAACATAGAAAATATTTTTATTCTAAATTTCATATTTTCTATAGAAGCCATATGATAAAGTCAAAAATTTTAAATATTTTTTTACCACACAGTTCCTCCATTTGCTTGACACAAATTTCCCGAAATTTTC
The DNA here is from genome assembly GCA_030063045.1 of Pratylenchus scribneri. NCBI lineage: Eukaryota > Metazoa > Nematoda > Chromadorea > Rhabditida > Pratylenchidae > Pratylenchus > Pratylenchus scribneri. The sequence continues at coordinate 169,471 of JAQSEB010000106.1, read as the reverse complement.
TCGCCGTTTCCTACATCAATCTTCACAATCTGTTGTTTGCATTTGTTTTGCCCTGCTCGCCTTGCTCAATATTTTCCATTATAAAAATGTTGGCCTTACAATTTGTTTAATTATTCCATTTATAAGGTTACATTGATCATTGTGGTCACTTTCATCGGGACCAGCTTCATTGAATATACCTGGGATGCCAATCAACTTTGTGCGGTGGAATTGATGCCAACCCAAATTCGGGCCACCACTGTCTCCTCCTGCTCAATGGTTGCCCGATGCGGGGCATTCTTTTCACCGTTGGTAAGACAAATCTTCTAAATAAATACCATAAATCCTCTATTAGTAGCCTCGGGGCTGCTAATTTTCTGTGACCATCTAGAGAGGGCTTCTAATAGAGACTAGAGAGAATGGGGCAAATAAATTTCAAAGACATTCCATAAGGGACATCTAATAGGAGCGTGGTCACCAATAGAGGATTTATGATATATTGAAAAATAACTGTTTTTAAATAATTAAAAACGAAAGGCCAATTTAGCATTTAAAGCTTTTTTTTGGCCATAATTTAGACTTTTAGGTTTATTTAGAGAAAAACTGAAATTGCTTACAAAAATCAACAAAATTTTTAAAACTGGGAATAACGAAGTGTTTGTAGTACTTATTTTGACATGGCGGCCGAATTGGCCATGTTTTTTGGGTCTAATACCAATTTCTTGCACAAAAATTTTTTGTTACAAAATTAATTACATTTATTTGTGCTAGGGTTGATACAATATTAGGGTTACTATTATTTAGGCTCTATTTACTTATGAGGACAATTTATATTATGCCATTTATGTTCTAATAACAATTTTAGATATATATAAATTTCATATAAAATAGCATATTTTATTAGTAATCAAATCCTATATAATTATCTTCCAAAAAGTCAAAAAACTAAAAAATTAAAAATTTTATCTGCTAAAATAAACTGCCAGAAAATTAAAATTAAATAAATCTTAAATTAATTTTTTATCTTCCAAATCATTTTATTCTTATTTTTTTAGATTTGAATTTTAATATCATTTCTCAACATTATTCTTTTAGTTTGTTCTTCTCAATGAATTTTGGAATGCGTCAGCCTATTTGGCGGTTGTTACCCTTGGATTGGCCAATTTGCTACCATCCTATTTTTTCCTGCTCGAAACCAAAGGAATCGACTTGGACACCGTCCAAATTGGTGGTTCTGAATCGACGAAGACTGAAAATAAAGATGGAATTAATGCAAAATTGGAGGAGGAAATGAAGCAAAAATTTATTCAGAAAGATGAATAAATAACATTTATATTTTAAAAAATTGATTGAGTAAATTATATAGAATCCAAATTCCAGTGTGTTTTTTTCAAATATATTTTTTTATTTAAATAATAAATGATTGAGAAATTTCTTATGTATAAATCTTGTTAATGTCAAAGCAATATATATACTTAATTAAAAAAAGTAAAAAGTTTATAAATATCATTTTCACCTTTCATAAGTATTTATTACAACTAGAAAATTAGAAATTCAATAAAAATTTTTAAAAAAATAGAAAAATTCGATTCTTATTGGATAGAAAAGTCCTCAAAAATAGAGGGCAACAAACTAAAGGAATTATGGCTATGGTTTTAACAGGGAAATCTGCTGGAGGATGTTGTCAATAAATTAATTTTCTTCTTCTTTTTCACACATTTCTAAATTCAAGGAGATGGCAAATAATCGCAACAATCTTTGCCCATATATGCGCAATAGAATTCAGCTGATGCCATATTTTCTTTGCATTGTTGCGCAGTCAAATTTGGATCTGTGCAAATGTTTGGGCCTGGCCAAAACTCATTGCACCCAGTGTAAGCCATACAACTTTCGCAAGTTTGATTAGCACTAAAAAAATATTCAAAAAACAAAAAAAAACAAATTATATTGTCATTGCCAATAATGCCTAATTCCTTTCCTATTTATCCTACTGTACCCACACTTTTTTTTTCTAATCACCCTGTCACATAATCAATCAAATATTGCCTCAATCTGCCATTTTTAAGCCAACTCTTCCCCTTTTCACACACATTTGCTACATTCTATTATCACATTCTTAATCAAAAAATGAAAATTGAAGCTGAATTTTTAAAGAAAGAAATTTATCATTTTTAAAATCTGAGAATTTAAATTAAAAGATAAAACCTACACTGTGCCGATAAAGTTACAACATGTTCCCAATTGATCAAATGAACATTTAGGATCAGCATTGCTTTGTTGTACTTCATCGAACGCATTCGATTGGCAATCAGCCGGGCTTTGTTGTGGACAATATGTGAAATATTGTTTACATTCATCGGGGCCATTGTCAAAACAGTCCTTGCAAGCTAGTTCATTGGCTGGCCAAGGCTGGCTTAAAAAACAATCAAAATACATGTTAAATTGCGAATGAAATTAACGAAAATATATTGATATTTGAGCTGAGCTAAAATAAGAAAAAATTATTTTTCTCCAAAATTAAATATTTTAGAAGAAAATAAAAATTTATTAATTATTTATCATACCAATTAATAATGCAAATTTTGAAGATTAATAGAAATGTGCTTATGATAAGGAGAATATTGTGCATTTTTGAAGAAATTTAGAAATAGTATTTTTAATAAAATTTTTAAAATAAAAATTCTTTTCTAGTAGAGGCCTATTATCCCATGCAAATTTAAAGGCTTATCAATGAGAATTTTACTTCCTGCTTGTAAATATACAAATGCATTGCATTAATCTTGATGGATTTTTCAATAACAATTCCATAAAATATGGAAATCACATTTTAAAAAATAGGCAAAAAGTAATGTTTAGTTTTACAAATAGGCTAGAATTGTGAATTTGAATATTTTTATTCAAAAGAAATAGAACATAAGTTTTCGTTTATCCCTATTCCCAATTCCAAATTCCATCATAAACATAATCCTATGTTCCATCTATTCAATGAAATTTACTTCCTATTCTTGTTATCGAATTGTATGGTCTTCAATAATGGAAAATTTTTGGAGATTAATATCGTAGGTAAATTGGAAATTAATGTCACATTTTTATTTTGATATGATATGATATGATATTCTTCATGGTTATTTTATTCGCAGATTTATTAAATATTTAACAAAAAATCATGGTGAATTTTTTTGATTGATGTGTGAAGAAAAAAAATAAATTATGGAGAAAGTAATAATGATATTTGGTTAAAGATTTTGAAAAAAATCATAAATTAATGGGAATATAAAGTACATACGTATTATATAGGTGCAATTATTTTCACCGCCAAAATTACCCTATGTTACCCCAAAAATTGTACAACCTTAAAATCACTTAAAATTATAATCATGTTTTTAATCGTTTAGTAATCTATAATCTTAAATAAATTTTATATAAATGGAATTTTGTCACAGTGAAATGGGAATGGAAAGAAAAATGGAATGTCAAATTCTATGCATCAAAATTCATTTTCCAAAGCAATTTGATCAAATTAAGAACACCAAATCAACATTCAAACACATATTCCACATTCCCAGATCAGAAATTCCGAATTCAAATCTTTGACTGAAAATTTGCCGACGATAGAAAATGCTTGGAAAATTGCCTCGGGCAAAATATTTGAAATATATTTTTGCATTTGATTAAAAAAAAGGGAGAGTAAGGAAGGAGGCACAAATTGTTATGTTGCGACGATTTGAGAGGAAAATGTTCTGGGAAAATTGTTTAAAGCAAATATTTTACATATAGTATGTACTATGTAGCCACAGGGAAAATACGAATAAATGAGTGAAATATTGTACCGATATCCGATACTGATGACCCAGACTAATTTTGGAGATGATTAAATTGATTAAAATCATTAAAATGTTAAAGTATTAACCGCACCCAAAATAATGATTATTGTAATAAAATAAAAATTTAAAAAATTTTTTAACAAAAAAATTTATCATTTCAGTCAAATTTAATATCCATAAAAATGTAAATATAATTAATTTAATTGCCATCATTTTGATTTTTGACTATTGCTCTATTGCATTCCCGATTTGTATTTGGCCAATTCATTCTCCATTTTTTCCATTTGAATCTACACAAATTTTTTGAATATTTTTTTTGAATTTGTAAATTTTGCCCACTAGCATATTCGTCATTTTTACGTCCCCCAATGCCAACTGCTTGTCTATTACATCTTTCTCCTTTTTCATTTTGGCTATTTCTTGCTGAAATTTTAATTAAAATTATAAATATTAAATTTTATTAAATATTTTGAAAAACCCAATTATTTAATTTAAAATTATTGTAAAATTTTTAAGAGTTAATTATAATTATATAAAGGCGTAGTTTCTAAATTTTTAATACACTAATTTTTACGATATCTTCGAATATCATCGTTAGCTAATTTATTATTATAACTAAAATTTTTTAATAATTTTTAAAAAATTTATAATAGAATGCTGAAACTATATAAATTAAATGAAACAAATTATGTTAGAAGATTTAATTAATAATTATTTATTTTACAATTACTCTTTTTGAATGAGTTGTTTAGTGAAAGAATTAGATTTGGGAAAACATTATTTGTTAAAAGTGGCAAATTAAGGCCAAAATTGCAAAATTTATTTTTTCCCAAAAATTATATATTTTGTTATTCAATTATTTATTAAATAAAATGTTCATAAACGATTTAGCTCAATATATTTCATAGTAAGGAGTTATTTTAATTAAAAAGATTTTTGTTATTATATAGAATATTATATTTTGATAGATATTTCTACAGTTAATTCAAATTCAATATTTAATAGCATAAGAGTTTATTTTATTTAAGATTTTTGATATTAGCTATATAATATTTTAATAAAGATATTTTTATAAATTAATTTACTACTTAAATATAAGAGTTTATTTTATTTAAAATATTTTTAATTAGCTATAAAATATTTTTATAAATTAATTCACTACTTAAATATAAGAGTTTATTTTATTTAAAATATTTTTAATTAGCTATAAAATATTTTTATAAATTAATTCACTACTTAAATATAAGAGTTTATTTTATTTAAAATATTTTTAATTAGCTATAAAATATTTTTATAAATTAATTCACTACTTAAATATAAGAGTTTATTTTATTTAAAATATTTTTAATTAGCTATAAAATATTTTTATAAATTAATTTACTACTTAAATATAAGAGTTTATTTTATTTAAAATATTTTTAATTAGCTATAAAATATTTTTATAAATTAATGCACTTTTTTGCGTCTAAAATTTTTTTTAGAACAGAAAAAATTTAAATTGTTATCTCCAGCTAAAATAACTATTAAATTAACCACAATTAAAATTCCCTCTCTACCAACTATTTTCTTAATTTTTCCTTTCCTCCATCTAAAAATCCCACCATAAGCATGTCTCGATCATCACGTTCCATCATTATTATTTGCAAAGTATCTGAAATTTTATGAAGAATTTTTAATATTTATTCAATCATATCTAATTCAAAATAGGAAATTTTTCGAGATACAAATTCAGTAGAAAATGTAACCAATTTGCAAAAATTAAATTTTATTTTATTATATAATAAATACTTAAGTGAAAAAAAATGATTAAAATTGTGAGTTTTTTCCTAATAAATGGACAAAGGCGATCAAATTTTCCAATTCTAAGGAAATTTTTTTATGAAGCATCCTTTTTTCTAATATTTGATGCACAGATAAATATTTATATGAGAAATAACCAAAAAAAATAATTTCGTATAAAAATTTTCAGAAATAATTAGGGGGTAAAACCTTTGAATATAAAATGATTCTTTAAATTTTTCATTTTATTTGTGCTCTCTATAGTATATTTTTTAAATATTAATCAAAAAATTTTAATTGATTCTCGATTCCCCCCTCCCCCACCATCCCACCGCACTTACCCTTTTCTTCCTCCCAATATTCTTCTTTCTCAACAAGCTCGGCCCTCAATTTTTCAATTTCAGTCTTCAATCGTCCATTCTCCACTTCCAAGTTTTTGACTTTCCCTTCCAAAGCGCATTTCTCTCTTAAATAAATAGTGGGGTCATTGAAATCTCCATAATTACAGAGCTTTTACTTTGATAAACGCCATTCATTGTTGGGCTGCTTTTGTTGATGATGACAATTGTGCCATCCTTTATTTGGTCGAAATTGCAGCTGTTGCTGGGTAAAATGTCCATTTTGTTGTTGCCAAACTGGAGCTGGCGGACGCATCAAATATGGCCTTGGTGTATATTGTCGATATGGCCCATAGCTTTGGAAATGTCGTTGCTGTTGTGGAATCATTGGATTTGGATAATTGCTAATTATTTTGTTGTCGATGAATCTGTATTTTTCCGAATGTTATATATAAATATAAATTAGAAAATAATGATTTAATTATTAAAAGAGGATTCAAATAAATTCATAACTAGTAAAAAATGTATATAAGATAAAAAATCTCCGAAGCTTATTAAAGAAAAACTTGAGAAATGGAAATAAAAGTAACTGGATTAATTTTCATTGATCCATTTTTAATTTAATTTGAGGAATTCGGTGAAAATTTGGATAAATTTTTTTATTTCCTATAGTATTTCATCAAATTTTTCAATGAATATTGTGGATAAATAGCGGCAATTGGGAAAAATTGCATAATGTCTAAAGCGCTTTAGAAAATGTCTTTGCTAGAAAATTTATAATCCAATTTTTGTGATGTTGAATCCGATTAGAAAATTTAGATGAGAAGAAAACTGGAGATATGCATTGAGATTTGAGACATTTCTAAAATTGGATTTATTCGAAACGAAAAATAATACGGATTGAATGATAAATGATAATGAGAAAAATAATAAAATTATAATTTTAGGGAATTGCGGCAGGAAAATAAATTCATTATTTTTATTTTTTATATTTGAAAAATATTTACTAATATGAAATCGAAAATTTTGTATTGTTTAAAATTGAAATAGAATTCTGTGAAAATGGCAAGATGGAGATGGAAAGAATTTTTTTATAATAATTTAGCAAATTTAACAATTATTGTTAAAATTTCCTTAAAAAACTTTTGAGCCTTAAATTTTTTTGGAACTGCAATATTTTTATAAGAAAATTGAACTGATTTGAAAAATTTGGTAAAAAATGTTTGATTTTTATTCCATTTTTCTGCTTTCTATCGCCTAAAATTTCTTTCATATGAATTCATGAAAAGATAAGACAGAATGGGCTTTAATTAATTCTTTGAAATGGTAAATTTTTGGACATCTTGACGGCTAGAAAGTTGACAAAAAGCAAGGCAAACGTAGAGAATTGTGGTCCCGCCCGGTTTTAAATTTAAAAATAAGGGAAACACAATTCTAAGGGTAATCGGGTGCGTAGAACACGATTCTGAGCTCAGATTTTTGATATCTTACAATCTTGGTAAGATAATGCCAACTTTTACCAAGATAAAGCAAAGGGGGGACCAAGGGCATTTTTGTTGAAAATTTTTGTAGGGCCAATATATAGCTCAATCAACGCAGCTCGTCGAGAGGAATCGAATGGTACTATTTTTGTGAGATAATATTCAATTATTGGCGAGTTATGACCAGAAGAAATATTTGTCTTGGTAAGATATTTTGAAGTCTAACTTGCTTAAAATGTAACATTATTCATTAAAAATGGTACCATTAGATTCAGCTCGATGAGCTGCGTTAAATGAGCTATTATTTGGCTATGTAAAAATTTTAATCAAAAATGCCCTTTTTCCCCCCTATGCTTTTTGTTGGTAAAAGTCGGCATTATCTTACCAAGATTGTAAGATATCAAAAATCTGAGCTCAGAATCGTGTTCTACGCACTCGATTACCCTTAGAAATGTGTTTCCCTTATTTTTAAAAAAAAAATTCGGCGGGACCACAATTCTCTACGTTTGCCAAAGCAACAAATAAATTTTATAAAGATTGCCGCTAGCATCATTTCCTATTTCCAAAAATACAGCATTATAGCCGAGAGCTTTAAAGAATTTAGCGCCTATGTTGATGCCACCACTAAAATTTTATTGATGGCACAGAGAGGGGAGAAAAGTTGAGGGGCTTGTAAAAGGATGTTTTAATTGACTAAAAATTTCTATTAGTGTTCGTCATCTTCATCTTTCTCCATTTCAAAGAAATGCTATTATGATGATGATAATCAGAAAATCAGTTAAAATGAACTTGTGAAAGCTCTATGCTAGTGACAGACAGCTACGTTAGTAATTTGCTGTGGACTCCCATTGCTTCACTAAATGTGCACTCTGTTTTCACTTTTCATGGTCACAGTGGTCACTCCGACAGCTGGGGATGGGAACCTCCATCCTATTATTTGTTGTTTCGCCCTTGTCCAAGAACAAAACAAATAATATGAAGGAGGGGAGAAAGAAAGGGCAGAATGCAAATTTGAAAATTCAACAATGCTTTCAGAGATTTATTGCCCATTTTCACATTTTTCTAAATAGTATAAAGAGCCATCAATCATGTAAAGAATTTTGCCATGGATGAATAGAAAAATTCAAAAATTATTTTGTCTTATAGGAAATTAGCATATTAAAAACAAAAACTTATTGTCGTTTGCTCCAGGAAAATTTCAAAGTGACAATGGAAACCAAAAAAAGGCGAAAAAGGAGATAATGGGAAAAATCGAATTTCGATTTGCTTCCTATAAAAAAATTCTTTTCTTTTGAAAATTTGTGAAATATAAAATTTAAAAATTGGAAAACTACATGATAAAAATGAATTAAAAAATTTTGCTTGAATGTATTCCCAATGCTCGTTTCCAATGGTGCGCCGTCTGTGTCGGATTTTGAACTTTAAAAGCGTAAATTATATCAGCTGATCGGTCAATATGTGCAAAAAATGCTTGATAAATTGTATTAATAAGGAATTTTTGAAAATAATAATTTAAAATGCCTTCAAATTTTATTACCCATTTCAAAATGGCGCTCGCCTATCGCATATTGTTTTTTAAAAATTGATTTGGCACACCCCTGTTACTTATTGAGGCAAATGGTAAAGTCAATCAATTTCTGGTTTCCAAACTTTTTAAATTTTCGTCCACTTTCTTATTTAATATTTCCTATTTAAAAGAACAATTATCAATAATCTCATAAATATTTATCAAAAAAGCGCAAAATTTACCTTCATTAGTCCTGCTGGATACAGTAAAATATTCAAATGTTATTGATGAGGAAATTTTCCCAAGCCATCATCTAATCTTCCACTTCCACTGTGTAAATAGAAATTCAACATTCTAGCTGCTCTTTGACGATGGCCGTTTATAAAATTTACTTTTTACTTTTTCTTGAGAGCAAAAAATATTCAAATATTTGCCCCAGGCAATTTCCCATTCATTTCAAAAATTTTCTTGTATTTTAATCTGTCATTGCCATTCGGTGATGTCCCATTTTTAAACAAAGAAAATTGACATTCCCATAAAATGATTCAGTTGTCTACATAATTCCCAATTGAATATTTTCTACCAAAAATTGCCTATCTGTATTTTTCCCTAGATAGAATAAAGCCCACATAAAAAGAGGCAAATTATTTTTTGTTCATTCTTTTTACTTTTTTTTTTTTCAAAAGAAAGTAATAATTTTTATTTTCTAATTAGCTAATATCCAAATTAATTTATAAAAATTTAGAAAAATAAATAATTCATAATAATCTATTAAATAATTAAATTAAAAATGGAAAAAGAGCAGCAAAATTTGTGCAAAGAAAGTGGCGAAGATAGCGGAAAAAGAGGAAATTAATGAATAATATTGAATCAAATTCATCAGGGAAAAAGGTAAAAAAAATTGTGGAAGGGAAATTAAATTTTTTATTTTTTTTAAATTAATTAAATTTCAGTTGCCGAAATCAACGATTCGTCGTCGTGCATTGCCAGCCGAATTATTCAATGAATTATTTGCCTCAATGCCTTTAAAAAATGCTTTTGGTCTTCTTACCAAAATGCCAAATGGCCTTTTGGCAGTAAATGTTCAAAAAATGATCAACGGCATTAAAGAGGTGAATTTGAATATTCTTAGAAAATATATAAAATAATGATTTTTAGGAAATGAAGAATAACAAATTGAATGAAGAGGATTGTGGTTCGAAATTAAAAATTTCTGAGGAAGGGTTAATCGCTAATAAGCATACTGGCAAACTTGGTAGAAAATTAAACCGCGAAAAATAAAAATTATTATTAATTAATTTTATTAGTTGCGAATACTGTTCGAGCTATTCTGCCAATTCCACCTTTCTATTTAAAGTCCATCCATAAACCGATTATTGCCTTCTATTATGAAATGGAAATACTCAACTTAACAAATTGGTAGATAATTTTTTTTCAATATTATTTGATAGAACAATTTATTGCAAGAAGCAAAAATTTTTGTAATTTTTATTTATTCATAAATGAATAATTTTATTTATTGACCAATAATTTATGCAATTTTTAGGGAGTACCCAATTGTCATTGGATTTTGTGACAAACAATTTCCATTGGAAGGTCAAATACTTGGATGGGTATATTCAAATTCAATTGGAAATGGGAACAAAGATGGAATTTGGATATATGAAAACTATACCGCATTCGTAACTGACGATGTATTCAAAAATGGTGATTTGGTTGGGCTTGGCATAATCCAGCATCCAAAAGGGAAAATGGAATGCTTTGCCACTTGGAATGGCCAATTGCTGGGTAAAATATTTAAATTTAAAAATGTTAAAATAATAATTTTAATTTCAATTAAAAAAGTAAATTAATTTTAGGAAAACCCAAATTGCCATCAAAATTTGCCCAACTTCAACTGTTCCCAGCTGTTAATTTGCGAAATATTGGTGACTCAATCCGAGCACATTTTAAGAAAGAGGAATGGCAATTCAAAAATTTCAACCATATTCTTGAATAATAAGAGAATTAGGATGGCCAATGATTTGAATAATATTTGAATTCAATTTATTCCATTGAATCATGTTTTGAAAGAATTTTCATTATTTATTTTATCAATTTGTTATTTTTGCATGAATTATTTTATTAAAACATTAAATTAATTTTCATTTAATTAGCATCATTTTCTTTGGTAATGTGATGGTTTCCGTTGGCTATTTTTGGTCACAAGAATTTAAATAACTCCAATTCCAAAAATGCTTCGGAAAGATGACATTCTTATTTCTTATGTTTTTAATATTTCTTTTTCGGTATATTTTTGGGAATTTTATGCTTAAAATTCAATTAAAATTTTCAAATCAATTATTTTTCGTAAATAAATTTTAATATAATTAATAGCAAAGAGCTATTTTGGTCCATTTTGTCGATTCATTTTTTAATTGGAATCCTTTTTGCTTTTTCCTATAAATTTGGAAAATGAAGGTTCCTCTCATTATTTATGCCAATTTTCCATGCTCATCAGAATATGAACGAAAATATTTGGACTGGCTGGGTTTTCATTCGACATTCGACCTTCGACTCACTTTTATTTGGCCATTCTCAATATTCTCATAAAGGTTTATCAGCACAAAATTTACCTTCCTCGGTACTGCTGGTTACAGTAAAATATTCAAATGTTAGCTTGAGGCATTCCCAAGCCATCAGCTAACCCCAGATGATGAGTAGAATAGGAATCCAAATTCAACATCCTTCCAATCATCCTCTTTGCTGACATTGGACGTTTAATAATTATCTTTTAAATTTTCTTGAGAATCAAATATTTATTCCGGGCAATTTCCCATTCATTTCAAAATTTTTCAAATTTTAATCTGCCATTGGCATTTATTTGATTTGCCCATTTTAAACAAAGAAAATGGACATTCCCATAAAATTATTCCATTATACATTCTCTAGCAAAATTGCCTCATTGAATATTTTCCATCAAAAATTGCCTTATTGTCCATTCTTCATTTTGCCCTTAAATATTAGAAAAGACACCCATATAATAGAGGCAATTCTCGGATAGAATTGCATTTCAATTATTTAAAAATTTCTCTTAAATTACAGAGTATACCAAGTTTCTAATTTTAATATTTTATTCTCATTTCTCAATTCTAAAATTCCAAAATGATTCAACAAAATGAGCAAAACGATGTGGTAGAACAATGGAATGAATTTTGCAAAATGAAAGATGAAATGACCAAGAGAAAACGCAAAATGAATGAGGAAATGGATACGGATGAGCGAAAAATGAAACAAATGATGGAAGAAATTACGAAGGGAATGTCCAAAAAGGAAGAAGAAATTGGCAAATTAAGAAAGGAAAATTGCGCATTGAAATTAAAAATGACAAAAATGGAGGCTTATATGAAGAAAGTAAGTTAATTTATAAATAAATAAAATAATTATTTTTTTAATTATTTAAGAAAAAATTCTCAATTCCACCTGGAATAATACCAGCCGAATTGTTGAACGAATTGTTCGCTTCAATGCCATTTGAAAATGCTTTTAATCTTCTGGCCAAAATGCCAAATGGCCTTCTGGCCAGAAATGTTCAAAAAATGATCAACGGCATTAAAGAGGTGCATTTTTTATTAAATTAAAATAATTAATATTTAAAGACAATAAAAAACAACAAATTGAATGAAGAAGATTGTGGACCGAAATTAAATATTTCTGAAGAAGGACTGCAATTCATGCATATCGGCCCAAATGGTAAAAATTAAACCGTGAAAAATTTTTTAATTTAATAAAATTATTTTTTTATAGAAAGGAATGGTGTCCGAGCTGTACTGCCAATTCCAATATTCAATTTGAAGGGCATTACTAAATCAATAATTGCCTACTATTTTGAATTACAAATACTCACGCTTCGGTATTTAATTTATTTGTGATTTTTATTTAAAAATGATAATTTACTAAATAATATTTAGAAAAATTAATTCTTTATGATATTTTTATAATTAAAAAACATTTATAACATTTCTCAGGCATTGTAAATTCATTAATGATAATTGTAATTGATCAATAATTTTGCATTTGTCAGATTTGGCGGCATTATCATTGGATTTTGCCTCCAACAATTTCCATTGGAAGGTGATTGGCATGGATATGTTAACAATTCAAATTCAATTGGAATTGTTAGCAAAGAAGCAATATGGATTGATGGATCATACATCAAATTCGAAAATGCCATAGGATATTTCGAGAAAGGCGATTTTATTGGGCTTGGAATAATCTGCCATCCAAGCACGAAAATGGAATGTTTTGCCACTCTTAATGGGAATTTGCTGGGTAAAATTTTTTAAATTTAATCATGAAAAATGCTTTGGTAAAAAATTCTTTTTTCATAAGAATAATTCAAATTCAGGGAAGACCAAATTGCCTTCGAAATTTGTCGGCATTAAATTATATCCTGCTATCTGGGTGCTAGATGGTGATTCAACCAGAGTGAATTTTGGCAAAGAAGAATGGAGATTCAAGGAATTTGGATGTGTCCTCGAATAAGAATTTGGTTATGCAAGGAATTATAATTAGGATGAATCAAACAAGTACATTTTCGATGATATTTATATAAATAAATTTATTCCATTTAATTGTTTTTATACTAATTTTCATCATCATGTCTATTTGTTAAATTTTTTGTTTAAATCATTTTCTAAACAATAAATCGATCTTTCATTTAATTAGGATGTGGCCTTCTGAGAAAATCCAAATCAAAAAATAATGCGTGATTTGGCTTATTGGGGGATCGTATTTACCTTTGTTATTTCAATCCTTTATGCCAATTTTCCATGCTAGGAAAAATTGAAACCATTTTGTTGAAATATGGTTGATGTTTCATTCATCCTTCAATGCATTTAGAAATAGTCCAAATTTACATCCATTTTTGGATTTAATAAAATATAATATTGAGAATAAAATATTAAAATTTTTTACTAAATTAATTAATTTACAATTAATAAATATAAGAACTGATTTTTAGCAGCAGGAATTGTTCATCACTCACTGGTCAATGCCATAAAAAGCAGTTAATGGCCGAAAATTTTGCTCTTTATGCATAAATGGTAACTAATTTATAAATTTTTTTCATTATCAAATTCAGAATTCATTTTTACTCTCAATCTCTGGGAGAGGGAAAAAATAATTAATCAAACTTTTAATGCAAAAATAAAATATAGGTAAATTGGATGAAAAAGAAAAAAATATAATAAATAAAATATAAAAACTCAGTAGAGTATCCAAACCTTTACGTTTTTTAATAATCTCACCTATATTCTTTTAATTTTTCTGATTGCAATTTAATACTTTTTATAGGATTTTATCAAAGAAATATATTTGATTTTATTTATTCAAATTATTGAAATTTTATGAGAATGAATTCATCAAAATTAAAAAAAAATAAAATACAATGATTTATTATTTAAGGGTGGAATTTTATATTTAAAAGCTAAGGAATTTTGAATGAATTATTAAATATGATTGTTGAAATGTTTTTGATCTGAGAAAAAATTCAATTAACAAAAAGAGCGAATGAATCAAAAGTGGAATCAGAATAATAACAGATTGATAATTATATGAAAATAATTAAATATAAGAATGAATGGAATAAATTTATTTTTAAGAACATCGAATTATTTGCTTGATTCATCCATATTTTTATTACATATTGAGTCCAATATTTTCTCCATTCCATTTATTCAAGAACGCGATGGAAATCTTTGAATTGCCAATATTCCTTCTTAAAGTGCGCGCGGATTGATTCACCAGGAACGCATAAATTGAATGTCGCAAATAATTGGAGGTCAAAAAATTTTCCGGGTAATTCGATTTTTCCTTAATTATAAATTTTTATTATGTTGCATATTAAAATTGACAATTAATTGTTGTTTATGCAATTTTTAATTTAAGAATTTACCCAACAATTTGCCATTCAAAGTTGCAAAACATTCCATTTTCGCATTCGGCAGATGGATTATACCAATTCCTACAAAATCACCTTTATAGAATTGTCCATTATCATTTTCGAAATCGATCGTAAATTTATCAATCCACATTGCATATTTACTTCCAATTCCAACTGAATTATTCTCCAATCCAAGAATTTTGCCTTTCAATAAAAATTGATTATCACAAATTCCAATTACAATGCCGTAAGAACTGAAAAATGAATAATATAAAAAAATTATAAAGAATTAAAAAAAAAATACGTTTGCAGAATTTCAACTTCATAATAGAATGTTATTGTTGGTTTATTGATAGTCTTCAAATTGAATGATGGAATTGGCAGAACCGCTCGAATGGAATTCCATCCTAAAAAATAATTTTATTATTAAAAATAAGATTTTTAATTTATTCTAATTTCCTTAGTTTAATTTTTACCCCTTGTTCCAGAATGTTTCAAGACGAATCCTCTATCAGAAATTTTCAATTTCGATCCACAGTCTCCTTCATTGCACTTGTTTTTCTTCATTTCCTAAAAATTTCTCATTATTTCAATAATTTTCTACAAAAATTCAAATTCACTTCTTTAATGTCATTGATCATTTTTTGTACATTTCTTGCCAAAAGACCATTAGGCATTTTGGCCAGAAGACAAAATGCATTTTCCAATGGCATTGAGGCAAACAATTCGTTGATTAATTCGGTGGGCATTATTCGATGAGGAATTGACAATTTTTTCTTAAGAAATTTAAAAATTATAATTAAATTTATATAATAAATTAACTTACTTTCTTCATAAAGGCCTTAATTTTTGCTATTTCTTCCTTCAATTCCCGATTTTCTTCCTCCAATTTTGCATATTCTCTTTTCAAATTGTTGTATTTATGTTCCATTTTTAATGTATTGTCTATGAAAATTTTGAAGATTTAATTTTAAAAAAAATTGATGCTTTTTTCTGTAAATTTTATAAATTTATTTGGATTTATTTAAAAATGAATTTATAAATAATGATGAAAGAAGGGATTGAATTTTTTAGATAATTAGATTAAATTATGAGAGAATTTCTAAAATTCTCCTCTTTTTATAGACTTTTTTTTCAAATGAGAAAAAAATGTGTATTGGAACAATTTTTAAGATGGGAAAATATTCAAATGGGATTGTTAGACATAATGAAATCATTTTATGAAATGAAGATTAATTTTTGATTAAAAATGGAGTTATTAAATGCCAATCTCAGATTAAAATTGGGAAAAATTTATTGTTGAGATGATCGGAAAATTGCCTCTGGCAATTATTCGAATATTTTCTCCTTTTATCAAAGTAAAAAAATATTGTAATTTTGGTGGAGTCGAATGATTCTTTGTTTTTTACTTTTTAAATATTCATCAATCAATCATCCAATGAAAATTTTTCTCCAAAAAATAATTCCCACAGAAAGCCTTTTTCCATATTGGATTTCAAATGTGTTTGAGCGTAAAACTCCCTCATTTTTTAGCAATAATTCAAAATAAATTTTAGATTCAATCTTGAATTTCCAAAAATATTTTTATTGAAAGAAAATCGAACATTGAAGGAAAAAATGACAGAAATGGAAGTAAAAATGATAAAAATGGAAACATATATTAAGGAAGTTAGTTGTTAATTCTATTTTTATATTTTTTAATATTCTTTATAGTTAAAATCATCAATCCTTCGCCCTGGCTTGCCAGTCGAATTGATGAATGAATTATTTGCCTCAATGCCATTGGAAAATGCTTTTGGTCTTTTGGCCAAAATGCCTAATGGCCTTTTGGCAAGAAATATACAGAAAATGATCAATGGCATGAAAGAAGTATTTAGAATATTTTTACAAAATTAAAATAGTGAAAATTTATAGGCAATGAAGAACAACAAATTGAATGCAAAGGATTGTGGATTAAAATTGAGACTTTCTGTGGATGGACTCCAAATCAAATATTCTGGATCAAATTGGGGTAAAAATTTGACCGAATAAAATATTTTTAAAATTAATTTTTTATTAGATGAATTTTCTGTTCGAACGATGCTGCCAATTCCATCAGTCCATTTTGGTGCGAAACCGAAAATTGCATTTTATTTTGAAGTTCAACTTCTCTTTAAATTAGACAGAGGGTAAATAAATTTATTATTATTTGATTAAATTTATTTAAAAAAAATCAATTATTATTTATATAGGAAAAATTTTTTACTTATGAATGCATTAACCATTAATGCAAAATTTAATTGATCAATATTTAATACCGTGTCGCGAACTTTGGGCACCGGCGACTTTTGGGTACCGCGACTTTGGGCATCAAATTGTGGAATAGCTGAAAACTATCTTAAAATAGATTTATTCATTATTTAAATGAATTTATTGCAATTGTTAAATGATAAATTTGGGTTTTTGGCAATTGCGGCAATTCTTGGTCCAAGTTTTCAAAAATTTCTTTGTCGAAATTATGCAAAAGATATATCAATCGACGTGTCTTAACGAGCTTCTTACGATTCTGTCATTTTTTTCCAAAAAATTAAAAAATAAAATAGTTATCTCTTCTCTATTATAGTATCATATAATTTAGATGGTCTATATTTTTGAAATTTTAAGTTTGTTTGCAAAATAAATAAGATTTTTATGTTTAGCTCATCGTTGACGCGTCGATTGATATTATCATTTGCATGATTAAGACAAATAAATTTAAAAATTTGTACCAAGAATTATGGCAAAAACTCTAATTTACCATTTAATCTGTACATTAAATTCATTTAAATAATGAATAAATCCATTTTAAGATAGTTTTTACTTTTTAGCTATTTCCACAATTTGGTGTCCAAAATTCGGTGCCCAAAGTTCGCGGTGCCCGAAAGTCTCGGTGCCCAAAAATTCGCCGGTTCCCAAAGGGCATGGAACCTTTAATACATTTTTCAGTCATTTCGTTATTAATAATGGATTTTGTGATCAACAATTTCCATTGGAAGGCGGATGGCTTGGATGTTTGAAGAATTCAAATTCAATTGGAATTGTATGCAAAGATAGAATTTTTATTGATGGATCTTGGATAGAATTTGGAAATGGCGTTGGATGGTTCAATAAATATGATTTTATTGGACTTGGCATGATCCATCTACCGAATGAGAAAATGTAATGTTTTGCCACTTGGAAGCAAATTGCTGGGTAAATAATAAGATTAAATTTTTAAATATATTTTTAACAAAAATTTTTATACCATCCATTAAAAGATAAATTAATTTAGGAAAAGCTAAATTGCCATCAAAATTTGCCCAATTTCAACTTTACCCAGCAGCCAATTTGCGAAACGATGGTGACTCAATCCGGGCGAATTTTGGGAAAGAGGAATGGCAATTCAAAGACTTCCAACGCGTTCTTGAATAAGAAAATTAAAGTGTCCCTTGTCCAATGAACAATGATTTGAATAATATTTGAATTCAATTTATTCCATTAAATCATTTTTTGAAATTGATGGTTATGATTATGAAAGATGGATATTTGTTGGCTTTTTATCTCCTTTGAATAAATCCATTCTTATTATATTTCATGCAAACTTATTTTTATGACATTTTATTTTTATTTAGCAGTTCATTTTTATTGAATGAAATTGTTCTTTCTTACATTACAGCAAAGAGCTATTTTGGTCCATTTTGTTGATTCTTTTTTTAACTTTTTGCTTTTTTCTATAAAAATCTACATTTTTTCTTCCGACCCAAAATCCAATTCGGAACACTTTTTCTAAAAATCCACCATTTTCTATTTTTGATATCATATTTCCATATAAATCAAATACAAATAAAATTTAAAACACCTTTAAACCGGTTTCTCCGCCCAAAAACCCATTCCCTTAAATTTATGAAATAAATTTATTAATTTCAGAATTTTTTTAAGAAATAAGCGATGGATGGAAATTAGTACGAATTGTTCCATTTCTTTGAAATCCATTAAAATTGGAATTTATAAGAAAAATTTTTTGTTCGAATGAATATTTAATTAAATTTATTTTTTTTGCAATAATAAAGTTTTTCACCAGTCGATGGCCTTTAAATGTTTTATCTTTTCCTTAGAATAATGAAAGATCTCGAATATATCTATGATTTAAAAATAAATTTTGAGAATAAATCCATTTTGAGAATATTATAAAAATTGAACAATTTTTAGCATATTTTTAAAATAAATAAATTACAATTCAAATTTGAGAATAAAACAACGAGGGAAATATTCGAATTTCAATGGAAAGTATTTTTTGGTTCTTTTAAATCTTTTATTATTCGACACAAAGATGGCGAAGGAATAATACCAAATATTGATGATTTGGAAGAACAATTTGATCGAAAAAAGGAACAACTTTGGATTGAATGGATCGAAGAAATAGCTATTTGGATTTAATGAATAGAAAAATCATTTGAAAATTATTTTATTACAGACTTATTTTGAATTTGATGCTGTTTTGGTGAATGGGCTTTCAAATATTGTATAGAACAAATTTAAAGAGTAAAAGCTGTTTCTTTGTTTCTTCATTTATTGTTCTTCTAATCATCATTTTCACCATTTAATTTATTGAATTAATCTTCCGAATCCCTTGAATTTCCATTCATTTTTGCCAAAATTTACGCGAATTGAGTAGCCATTAATGTTCAAAGTGAAGGCCGGGAATAATTCAAGATCGACAAATTTTGATGGCAAAGCAGCCTTACCTGAATTATGAATTAACTTTATTTAATTATTTTTTAATTGGAATTATAATTTAATAAAAGTGTTTTCATAATAAAATGTTCAAATTAATGTAAAAAAAATACCCAAAAATTTGCCATTGCAAGTGGCAAAACATTCCAATGATGAATTTGGTAGGTGAATTATGCCAAGTCCAACTACATTCCCTTCCTTGAAACATTCATCATCATTTTCGAATGAGATCAATTCCCCATCAATCCAAATTCTTGCTTTGTTCGAAAAAATTTTATTTGAAGACTTACATCCAAGCCATCTGCATTCCAATTGAAATTGTTTCTTGCAAAGCCAAATAATAATATAATCCCTGAAAAATGAATGATATAACTAATTTATATATATAATACTCTTTCAGAATTTCAATTTCAAAATAGGAGACAATTATAGTTCTATTAATTGCATTCAAATTGAATGCAGGAATTGGCAGAAGAGCTCGAACCGAATTCAATCCTAAAAATTCGAAATTTTAATTTTATTACAATTAGAACACTTTTTAATTTTACCATATGAGCGAGAATAGTTAACGACGAGTCCTCCATCGGAAATGATCATTACCGGCTCACAATCTTCTTCATTCAATTTGTTGTTTTTCATTGCCTGGAAATTCTTTATTATTTTAATTTTCTTTAATTATTTCACCATTTTAATGCTTTCTATCATTTTCTGGATATTTTTAGCCAAAAGACCATTTGGCATTTTGGTCAGAAGGCAAAAAGCATTTTCCAATAGCATTGAGGCAAACAATTCATTCATTAATTCACTCGGCAATCCATGACGGATAATTGTTGATTTTGGTAGCTGAAAATATTATTAAAAAATTATATTAAAATTTAATTTTCCGCTCCACAATTTCTTACATTTTTCTCTGATGTATTCATTTTGAATTTAATATTAATTAATGTATTTTGAATATCTTCTAAATTTTATAAATTATCTTTTCGAATAATTTGAAGAGACGATGAAATGAGTTTTGAATTTTTATTTAGAAATGACAATAAAAGAAAATGGCAAATATAGAGGAGATTTAACCTATTTTTATATGAGCTTTCTTTTAAGGAGCAAAAATTACCCAGCCAATCAAAAAAAAAAGCATAAATTGGCATTTACTGTAGGAAAAATTTCAGAATAGGTAAAAATTCAAATGTTTACCAGGGACAATTTCCATACCATCTTAAATATTTTTTAATCCTAATTTGGATATTGAAATTTGCCAATATTTAAGTTTGAAATTTTCTAAAATCGAGGTCGAAGAATAGGCTGGATGATTTTCCTATACAGGGAAAAAATACATTTTTTGTTTTAAAATTTTGAGTTTTATTTGTGATTTATTTTTTAAATTTAAAATTATAAAAAAAAGAGAAAAAAATATAAAGATAAAATGGATGGTAAAATGATATTTCAGCTATCTTGGTAATAAAATTATAAATTTAAATGCGATGTGATGTGTCCATCGAAAATTTTGACATTGCTCAATAATTTTTTCATAAATAAGAAGCCAATTGAATTTCTCTATCCATTGTTTCTTTTTTTTACCATTTCAGTTTCCATTGTCTCTCTGAAATTTTCCTTCCAATATTAACCTTTTATTTTTGATTGGCTGGAAATTTGCTATTAGGCAAAATAATTTTTGAATTAAATAGCCTCTGTGTTTAAATTTGAAAATGATAAAAATTTGAATAGGAAATTGCCTAGATTATTTTCTCATTCTTCTAAGTACAAAGAGCCAATCACGTGAAGAACATTGCCAAGAGTGGAATGAAAAATTCTAAAATAATTTTGCCTAATGGGAAATTCCCAGAGCCTATTTAAAAACCAATTAAAGGATCAGTCTCCTCCATCAAATTTGCACATTTTATTTTATTTTGATCGCGTTACGACACTTGCGGATGAGACATTTGCGGACCGACTTTTACGGACGACATATGCAGATTATTTGTATTTGATAAACAAGTATTTTAGGATTACTTTTAGTTGAAATTTGAAAAATTTTTACTAATTTTTTCGGTCAAAATTATAGCTCAATCGAGGCACCCTGATGAGAGGAGCCCAAATCTGTCGTTTGTTTTGCATCATTTCGCAATTGGTCTAAGATTAGGGGCTAGGTTTAGGGTTAGTGCTAAGTTTAGGGCTTATGGGCTCGGAGCATAGGATTCTTAAAGAAGTCTAACATATCGCAGGGTTGTAATTTCGTCAAAAGATAGCGCAAATATCGGAGCAAGGGATTTACAGATTTTAAAATATATTTTCAATATTCATTTTTAATATTTTGTTGGCTAATCCGGAAAATTCAACTATAGTAGGGTCCGCAAATGTCGTCCGCAAATGTCGGTCCGCAAGTGTCGTCCGCAAATGTCCAATCCGCAAGTGTCGGCATGCCATTTTGATAAGGAAGAAATATTCAAATATTTGCCTGAGGCAATTTTTCAATCATTTCAACAATAAATTTGCAATTTTACCAATTTTAATCTGAGATTGGCATTTGATTCTCCATTTTTAATCTAAAATTAATCTTCATTGCAAAAATGATTCCATTATGCCCAACTCTCCATTTGAATATTTTCAATTCTTCTTGATTACCCCAAATGCCCATTTTGCCCCATTTGAAGAGATGATTGTCTAATAAATAGAGAAACGCATTTCATCTTTAATATTTTCATAAATATCTTATCCAAATTTTTCAATTCTCCGAAGTTCAAATTGCTTAAAATAACAACGTATTTTTTATTTTTAATATTTTAGAAAGATAAATTTAACGATTTTCTGATAATAAAATATTATTTAAAATAAAAATGACTCAACAAAATATGCAACAAAAATTCATAGAAAAATGGAATGAAATGAACAATGAAGTGGCCATGAAGAAGCAAATCCTGATAGACGAAATTATCAAGGGAATGGACGAAAAGGATGAGAAAATTGCCAAATTAGAGAAAGAAAATCAAGCATTAAAAGAGAAAATGGCTTTTTATAAAAAGGAGGTATCCTAATTTTTTAAAATTCAAATTACTTACATTAATGATTAAAATTTGTTCAGCTAAAATCACTTCAACGTCGACAAATGCTAACTGAATTGATGAACGAATTATTCGCCTCGATGCCATTTGAAAATGCTTTTGGTCTTTTGGCCAGAATGCCAAATGGCCTTTTGGCGAGAAATGTGCAAAAAATGATAAACGACATTAAAGAAGTGAATTAGAATGTTTAAAGAAAATTAAAATTATTGAAATAAATAATAATGAATTTAGACAATGAAGAACAATAAATTAAATGTAGCTGATTGTGGGCCATTGTTGACGATCTCTGGGGAAGGACTCGAAGCCAATCATTCTGGGCAATCAGCTAGTAAAAAATTAATCAGCGGAAATTATTTTTAATTTATTAATTATTTCTTAGACATGAATTGCGTGCGAGCTATTTTGCCAATTCCTCTTCCTAAATTGAAGGCTATCAATATCAATAAACCGATAATTTCCTTCTATTTTGAAATGGAAATTCTAAATATGTATTTTTTATTTAAATTTTTATATAAATTCTTTATATCATTGAATATCTAATGCTGGTGTCATTTTCATTGGATTTTGCGATGATCAATTTCCATTGGAAAACAAAGTACTTGGATGTGAGATTAATTCAATTGTTGGTCTCAAAGGTGGAATTTTGATTGATGGATCCCGGATCGAATTCGAAAATGGTGGTATCAGATATTTCAATAAAGGAGATTTTGCTGGAATTGGCATAATTTACAAACCAAATTCGTCAATGGAATGTTTTGTCACTTCAAATGGCAAATTATTGGGTAAAATAAATAATTGCAAAAATATTTGCAAAGTTGATAATAAAAACGCTTTAACTAAAATCATAATTCAGGGAAGGCCGAATTGCCTTCGAAATTTGCTGATCTCCGACTTTTCCCGGCTGTTAATTTGTACAAAGAGCACGTTACAATCTCTGCGAATGTGAACTTTGGCAAAAAGGAATGGCAATTCAAGGAATTTGGGCTTGTCCTTGAATAATAATTAACAAATGAAAGCAAGAAAAACAGCAAATGAAGAAAAGGAAGAATCCACCCATTCCTTTGTTTATTCTTTAAATTTATTCAATAATAAAATTTTTGAATGTTCATTGATAATTCATTTATATTTTTGATCACTATCACTTAAATATATTAATCGGATAAAAACAAATTAAAATAAATCTTCACTTCATTCATTTATTGGCTATGGCCATTGTAGAATTTTTGTTAGCCAATAAATATAAAGATTCATATTTGGCTCACAATATGCGTTAATTAAGAATAAAAATACGAGATTGAATTAAACCAAAATCAATATTTTTCAATAGCTAATAAATGTGAACTTTCTTTCCAATTTATTCAAAATTTAACAATTATAGAAATCTATTTACTACAATTATTTGATCACTATCTCAATCACAAATTTCCATTGTTCCATTTTAATTAGGGAATCAGGATGACAAATAAATTCCATTACTTCCTCCTACAATATATGTATTATTAATTCTTGGGATTTTTATCCTAAATTTCATTTTTTATAAATTGTTTTCCAAATTTATTTTGTCACCTTTTCTTCTAAATGAATTTTTGTGTATGATCACGATTATTGAACAATTATATCGAATAAATACAATGGATCAAAACATGCTTTAATTGGGCGTTTCGGTAATTATGATGGGAATTAATTGATTGTTCCGCTTTTACTGCTTTTTCAATTCATTTTCATTTTGCATTCACAATCCTTATTTGAGGATTCGCCCAAATTTCTTGAATTGCCGAAAATTATTCTTGAATTTTCAACAATCCTACTTCCCTTCAATATTCTCCCAAATTAATTTGTAAATTATTTTTATAAGAATTTGATGATAATCGTGGAGTTCTATTAAATGAATTCAAATTTATCCTTTATTTTTATCACTGTCTATTTAAGCTGAACACTGTCATATCCCATTGGAAGCCGTCATGAATTTTTGGCTTTTCAACGCCAGCCATCATTTGAACAATCAATTTGCCGACGGTCAATGCATATTTGAATCCTGTACCGGAGAAGCCGCCTGCAATATAGATATAATATTCCGGATGCCTATCAATAATCCACATTGAATCCTTGGTCATCTGAACAATTTTTTTAATTATTAATAAAAAAAACTATTAATTACATTATATATTAATATATTTATTAAAATTGGAAATTAATTAAATATTTTATAATGGATATTTTATTTAAAATAGTCAAATATTTTAGCATACCGTAACAACACATGTTGTATTAATTGCTGGCGCAGTGGAATTGACCCAAGGCAAATGTTGGGCAATATGTCCTTTGGGTATTTCCACCATCCAATCACGGACGGTACGATCCTCATTTCTTTTAATCGGCCCTTCAATTTTGGGTGTTTGCTTGGTTGTGCAAAACTGTGACCATAATTTCGCGGAATTTATTTTTTATAGAGATAATTACCCTTATTTTCTCATTGAAATCCACTCTGGGAAATGCGTACAGATTGCGGCCACCATATTCGGGAGTAATAAAAAGTATTGGCGAAGGATGAGTTGCTAAAGATAATAATAAAATTATTGATAAAAATAAATTTTAGAAATAATTAGGGGAGGTAAAAAGTTAAAGGAATGGTAAAAATTTAATAGGGGAAGCCCCAAAAACATTTATTATTCTCCCTCCCCTGTAAATTAAAGGACTGAAAAATAATACGATAATAAATCCTAAACTATGAAAGCCTAACTTAAACCTAATCTTACCTTACTCCAAATCCCATCCGGACTCGCCTAACCAGTAAACTATCTAATCTCACCTAAATCTTGCACCTTGCTTACCATAAAATAAATCCTATCTGGCACCGACACTGCCTAGGGGCCAGGAAGGTAGGATTAGTTTTAGGTTAGGTATGTTAGGGTTTTAGATTATGCTGGAATTAAATTTGAATAGATTTCATTCTGTCGTTTTTAGCGCTTGTAAAATGGTGCCTCCTCCTTTTAATTTTTCCTACCCCATCAACTGTTTAGCTCCTCCGATAATTAACTTGTAACTTAGCCCTATTACCATTAGACGGTTTAAAACGTCTCCATCCTTCCCCTCCCTCCCCATATCCCTCATAATGGGGAAGTAAAAGTATCATTTTAATGTAGAAGAATGTCCATTTCCTGGATTAATGAGATAAATGACATGGAAAAATTCAAATACAAAAATTTTTTCGCTGCGCGGCCATTTTTGACTTTAAATTTTTCTTATAGGGTTATATTTTCTGAAAAAATTTTATGTTAACGCAATAATCTAGAGCTCAAAAAAATTATGATTATAGAAACTAAAAAAAAGCTTTTTAACTGAATTTTACATGCATATATAGATTTTCATTAATTTTTAAGTATTTTACAAAATGTCTGAATTTTGTCTCCAAAATCTGAATTTTTGGTGCCATTTGTCTGAATTTGAAAATTTTTGATCAGAACCCTGATTAAAGTAATAGAACTTTTGGCTCACCCTATATAAAGTTTAAACACCTTTAAGTATTTGTAAACCCAGTCCAACCTATTTAGCAAATTATTTATAATTTAATTTAAAAATTTATTTATCAAGAAAAAAATATGGAAGAGAGAGATGGATGCAGGAACAAGTAAATTTGAACATGCAACCAAAGATTAAGAGATAAACAAAAAATGTGAATAAGGAGAAGAGAGAGAAGGATTCAGGTACAATTAAATTTGAACTTGAAACCAAAGATAAAAAAAAATACATATGGAAGATAGACAATATAATAATTGTCTTCTCTAAATAGAGCAAGTCATTGGCCAACAATTTCTTATATCTAGTCATATTCATCCAAATTTTGCTCATCCAACAACTTTGCCATATCAATTCTCTCAATCCCTTCAATTGGCAGCTCTGCATTTGCAGCCGGCAACTCGAAGGCTCTATCAAATTCCTTGAATTGCCAATCGTCTTTCAAAAAATACGCGTGGATTTTATCGTCAGTGTTGAATAATGAGACAGCAGGGAATAGTTGAATTTTGGCGAATTTTGCATCTAATTCGACCTTTCCTGAATTTGATTTATATTTATAACAATTGCAAATATCATTTTTTAAAGTATTTTTAATTATTATGTTATAATTAGAGATCGGCAAGGGTGACCGTTAGATATATCGGAAAATATCGATATTGGTAAAATATCAAAAAAAATGTTCGATATTCGAGATCGATATCGTAAATTAAAAAAAATTATTTTTAAGATTTTTTCCGAAAACATTAATCAAAATTTCTGCTTTGGAATATACCGATTTTGGGTCTTTAATAAATATAATTATCACTGATCCTCCAAATTCTTTCTATTTTTCGAATGAAAGCGAAAAATTAAACAAAATTTTGGCTGCAAAATAAAAACATTCTAAAATTCAGATCTTAAAATTGAGCAGCGACTAATTTTAGTCAAAAATCAAATTATTGAATATTGAAAAAAAAATCGATAGATATATCGAACCTGCTGGTTATCGATAAAATACATATATCGGAAAATATCGGTCGATATTAACTTATCGGTCCGATCTCGAGTTATAATCCAAATTACCTAGTAATATGCCGTTGCATGTGGCAAAAAATTCAGCCGTCTTTGATTGGTCAACAGAATTGGATTTGTGAATTATTCCAAGTCCCACCACATCCCCTTCATTAAAAAATTCATTTAAGTTATTCTTGAATTCTATCAGATCATCAATAAAAATTGCATCTTTGCTATAAATTCCAATGGAATAATTTTTCAATCCAAGCTCTTCGCCTTCTATTGGGAATTGTTGGTCACAAAATCCAAGACCAATGGTGGCATCATCCCTGTATAGAAATTATATATAGGTATAGGTATGATTATTATAATCATTAGTGCTGGGATTTATTCTGCGAAATTAAAATCTTGAAACAAATTTAAAATTTATTTTTTTCAATGTTTTAGCTGATTTGCATGAACTTTTATATTAATATTCATCAATATTTAGACACTTTTTGGCCGTTAATATTTTATCAATATTTTGGCATTTTTTTTTTAATTTTTGTTCATTTTTGTCAATCTTTTAAAAATTTCGAAAAATTTTATAGTTTTTAGAGAAAAAAAATGAATAGTTTTGATAAATTTCCATATTTTTAATGAAAAATTTTCTGACTATTTGAAAAGAAGTTAAAGAAATTGATTTTGCTATTTTTGTAGATATTTTATCAAAAAATTACATATGTTGGAAATGGAATTTTAGATTTTCTGAATAAAAAAATAGAAATTTGAATAATTGTTGAATATTAGTAAGTGCGATATTTTTTTGATAGAATTTACTTTTTTTTTTAAAAAAAATATGTTGTCAATATTTCATCATTTCCTATTTTTGCAAATTATATTAATATTTTAACAATTTTTTGTCAATATTTTATGGCTTTATTTCGGGATTTTATATCAATATAAATCCCTGTTCTATTAATCAATTAGAATTTTCATTTACTTATTATTTTGATTACAAGATTTAATATTATCAATGGTTGTTCTAAATTAGAAATCTATCCAAGAAAAAATTTTTTATTCTTTTCATATAAAATTTTAAAATCAAATTAAATTAAACTACCGATTTGATTTGCTAAGAATTTTTACTTCAAAATAAAAGAAAGATGCCAAATTATTGTTATGCGTCATAATGAAATTAATTGGATCAATGGCACGGACGGAATTCCATTCTTAATTAATAAATAATAATTAAATTAAAAATTATATTTTTAAATATATCAGTATATTCAACTCCATGTCCATCATCAGAAATTTTCAATCGCGTTCCACATTCCTTTTCATCCCATTTATTATTGTTCATTTCCTGGCTAATAAATTAATTATTACATTAATTTTTAAAAATATCCAAACCTTTATGAAGAATTTTTTGGATATTTTTTAGCTTTGGAAGACAATTGAAATAAAAATTTTTTGACACTTGAATATCTGTAATATTTATGGAATGATTAATATAAATTTGGTATCACACATCCAAGATTTGATTTTTTATCTTTAATAAAAAATTAAGAGTACAATGTATTTTCCATCAAAACTCAATAATTTGATTGAAATATGAATAGTAAATCGAAAAATGGCCGTAATTAAGAAAGATTTTTTGCAAATTCACAGATTATTTTTTCGGAATTTAGTCTGTTATTTTAAGAAGATCATAAAGCAATTTAATTGGAGAATGAGAAGAGTGCGTTGACTCCTTTATTTTTATATAGGCGACCAGCCAAGATGAAATTGTCAAATTGGAATTTGGATAGTCTACCCTTACCTACATCCAATGCCAACATTAATGATTGTGGGCATGGATGACAAACAAATGATGGATGAAATTGGCTTTGGGAAAATTGCCTCCAGCTAAAATTTGAATAATTTATTTTGCTAGACTGGGGATGAACTTTGTACTTTTTTGATTGAAGAACAAATAAAAATTATTATTTCCCACATTAATCAGTCATTATTGCTGCTTATTGTTGAATGCAGACCAAAGGTTGGGCATTGGGCATTCCGCCTCGATCATATTTTTGAATAAAATGGCAATTCACTTTACAAAAGTTGATTGAATACAGATAAAAGACCTTCGACGAAAAATAATACTCAAACTTAGAATGATGGGAAATTTGCTTCGAGCCTAAAAGCTCTTTTCTATTTCAAAAATTCGTAACTCATATTTCCATTTTATACTCGATAATAATTCCAAAGAATCATATTTAAGATAAGGATATGTCAAATCAAATTAAAAGAATAAAATTTGATAAAAATTATTATCCAATTTATTTATATGGCAAATAAAAAATTAAATGCTAAAATTATTTTATATTTTATATTTTCGATTTTTATTTCTGTTTCAAGGTTTAATTTTTACTATGTTGACTAGCAGAACGTTTCACAACAAATCCATACTCAGAAATGCTAATTTTGATCCAAAATCATCTTAGAATGTAATGTTTAAACCAAAGTTAAAATATAATCAAATATGATGTTTCTTTACCAGATTTATTGAATGGTTATAGTGCTTAAAGGTTTTTTAAGATAAAGCGCTCAACCGTTATTAAAAGCCTTTCGTCATTTTTAATAGTCTTTTTCGTAATTTCAATATTTTTTCGGCTAAATATTTACATTTTCCTTAAAAGCGATCTATGGAAAAATAAAAAATCTTTAAATTTATTTTTATTCACTTAACTAAGATTATACAAACAACTCATTCACAAAGTTTGAAATTAAATTTTTAAAATAATGAAATTTGGAGCTTGGAATTCGTTTAATTTCAAGATTTCTGGGCCAAAATACTTGCATGTGTTCAATCTAAATCATCAATATATCATTTTTAAAAGCACAAAATGGTGAATCAAATTATTTATTGGTTGGCCAATTTGACAAAGCATTACGAAAAATTATGAAAAAATTTGGTATTTGTGGGTTTTCACTTTTCAACAATCATAATTTTCCCTATAATGTTAATAAAATTATTCTTAATTGTTAATTAAATATTACCTTAACATAAGTTTCTCATCTTTAGGCATTAGCTCTAGGAATCGGAATAGACCACCTAATATATGAGAGTCAGTCTTTGGAATTTTTTAAAATTTTTGAATTAATTAATAGACTACTACTCAAAATTTAATTCGAAAACACATTTTTGTGATGCTTTTCAATTTGACCAAAAAATTAAATCATTTGATTCGCCATTTTTTGCTTAGTTATGATGATGAGTGGATTGTAATTATAGCAAAAAACCTTTCTCATCCAAATCACAACCAATTGAATCATCAATTTTAATTTTCGTCATGTCCATTTGATCCATTTGGCCAATTTGCGGCGGTCCAAACAACGAAATACGTCGAAATGTGGACAAATAAATTAATGCCAATGTCATTCACAATTAAAATATTATTTTTGGAAAAATGGAAAAAATCTAGAATAATACACATATATGGAAGCAACTTTTTGAATGAGTCTTCTATTTAATTTTTAAAATTTTATTATTCTAAATTAAAAATGAATTTTACATTTATTATTGCAAATTTTATTCAAATTTTATTTTTTTCTAGTCTTTTTAATTATTTTAAAAATTTATAAGAAATAATGAAAATTGTCTTAAAAAAATCGAACGAAAGAAAAATAGACAAATTTTCTGGATCCTGACAATATAAAATACATTTTTATCAAAGTTTACTATAATAAAGGAATGTGAAATATTTTAAATATAACTCGAAATGAAATTACCCTAACAGTGTAGATCGCATGGAATAAGTGAATTTGCACACCAATAAAATATAAAATTACTATTATCTCTAAAATTTTTAGCGATAAATAAAATTTTTTAATTTAATTATGCTCTTATTTATAGTATTATCAAATTGATTGATAAAATTTAATTAATGCAATAAAGCCAATTATTCATAAAATCCTCTTTTCAATATTTATTTAGAATAAATCATTTGCCAACAGAAAGAAAATCAATTTTTAATTTACTAAATTCATTTTTTAGAAATATTCCTGATTCTGGTCTCTATAGCCTAAAGATACCTCCTCCTCAAGCAACTTGAAGTTCAATATATTTCAGTATATCATTTCTTAACGTTCCCATAAACTTCACTTCATAAATCTGTTGCTTAGGGGCATTCACTATTTTGGCCACCAATTTCGAAATTAATTTTATTTGAATGTTTTTATTTTTGTATAAATGTAATAATAAACATAGAAAATAATTTTTAAAAATTTAATTTTAGAAAAAAGTGGATATAAATTATTTTTCAATGAATTCAAAATTATTTGAAAAGATTAAGTACTTGTCTGTTTAGTTTTTCAGGCAATCCATTTAATTGAATAGAATTTGACTAAATATTTTAATTTAAGATTAATTTGAATATTTATTAAGGACCTGCTGATTTTGCGTCAAATTATAATTTTGGCCATTTTTTGGTTGCTCTTTAGAAAATCCTCCGATTATTAAATTTGATGTAGATGGAACCTTAATATATTTTAAATTATCATCAGTTTCCAATCCCCGTAAAGGTTTTCTATTTTTTTTATAATTCACAAAAAATCATATACCATTTGAAGTGATTCGTTGAGTTGAATCTAAAAATAAAAATTTTCAAAAATCAATACTTAAGTCTAAAATTTATTTATTAGTTAATTATGCTCTTCCGCCAAGCGCTACCTCATTGGGGAAATAAATACTTTGGTTCTTATCCCTCATTTTTGATAAAGAAATTCTATCTTTTTTAAAAATTTGTATTTAGGAGTTTTCCATGATGGATAATCTGAATTTAGAATTGATTTTGAATTGACCACTCCATATTTCCAATTTTTTAAAAATCTTTGGCTTTTCAGAAAAAATTATGAAAACAATTATTTAATCATCATCTTCACATTCACTCTTACCCCTGTAAACGTGATGATAATGATTAAATAATTGTTTTCATAATTTTTTTTTCTGAATTTTTCTGAAAAATATTTTAAACCGGTTATTGAACCAATTGTTATGCTCAATTTTGAAGACCAATGAGATAATCTGAATCAACAGCCCCCTATTTATTACTTAATTTAAGGCTAAAAGAGAAATAAAATTTAAACCGGTTTTTAAACAGTTTGAAGCGGTTAAAATTCAAAATTCTGATTCTTCATCATCGAAAAAACATAAATACATTTTTAGCAACAAAAAATTTTTTTTTATCAAAAATGGAGATTATGTAATTACGATCCAACGATCCATTATGGCAATGTTTCACTTCCTCTATTTCTAATGTTTTTTGAGAAAAAAACTTAGCCATAAACAGCAATTAATTTTTTTGGAACAGTAAATATTATTAGAATAATTTTAGATAAAAGATTTCCAATAAATACATAAATACCAAATTTGTTTATAAAAATTATTTTCTAATTTTATTTGGTATTAGAGGAAGGCACATTTACTTAACTTGTCAAATATCTGTCATCAATTTCAAAAATTTTTTTAATTTTTAATTTAATTTACCTAAAAATTATAGTTATTTTATGGAAAAGAATTATTTTAAGGCTTAGAATCTTATAGCAAATTTGGAGGTAATAGAGGGTGAATTTGGGGTGAAAAAATTTGTGATCAACCGAGTATCAAAATATTTTGATAGAGAAAATCTAATCTTTTCTCTTCACATTTTTTTTTAAATTTTCATTTTTTGTGGCCCTTATCCCTGTATGATTACATCCAATCTGTGCTGCAGTTCTTGCAAATGGCATTTCTTTTTAATTTTACTCGCATGTTTTGGCTGAATATGACCATTATCATTCCCATCAATAAAAGTGGGTTTATGTTTTAAGCATTTTGGATATAGCATATCTACAAATTTAACAAAATTGATGAGAAAAGGGTAGAAGAGAACCATTGTGATTTTGCAAATAATGATTTTTCATAATGGCCGCGCTAATGCATTCAAAATTGCATTTCCTGATAAAAAAATGAAGAAAAATGATATCATTTTCAGAGGAGCTTACCGGCATTTCTTTAATTTTATTTCAGATCTGTTATAAATATTATTTTTAATTGATGCAATACTTAACCCTCAAACATTTCATGACAATGCTTGTACTTGCATTCCATAATTCCCGTTTCTTTTGTCCATCGCATTGTATATTGACACTTGCCTTTTTCATGTTTATAATGGCAATACAAATGCATATAATTTTTTGAATATGATCTTTTTAAGACCCTATAGAAAGATTGAATTTCCTCCAATTGTGCCAGATCGCCAAATGGCAAATATATCCCAATATATCGCCAATATTCTAGAATAGAAATTACTTATTCCGATTTTCATTATCAAATTTTTTTTGTTACCATCATTCATTTCTTCATTATCAATTTCAACTTTATTTGGTAAATTCGCCATAGACTCCATTCCATTATCAATTTCCTGGAACCATTAAATTATTAAAATAATCACTTAATTGACAAAGTAAAAAAAAAAGGTTTTTCGAAAATCATTTAACCTGGCGAAATTATTTTTTGTTAAAAATCAAATCATTTCTTAGGATCCAACCAATTGCTTAAAAATGAACATCCTATTCGATCCTTTCATATTCCAAAAATTTTATTCATAGAAAAAATTTAATAGGTATTTTTTTTCTCTCATATGAGTTTCAATTTCAAGAGCAAAATTTTTAAGTTTTATGAAATGCAATTAAAACGAAGGGGAATTTACCATTCCAATTTTTAATGTTCATATTACTGAAAAGGGATCAACATACAGTATTGTCTTGCTCAATTTCTTGATTCAGCATCGGCACTTCTTCAATAGAAGATGATGATGTAGACAAAATATTTTCAGGTGGAAGATTACTATAATAAATGAGATTATAAATCATATTTAAATATTTTAAAAAAGATTTAAATTCTAATTGCTAATTTTACAAAATAAATTTAGAATAAAAAATGAATTTATAAAAAATGATAAAAAATCATTTTTAGAAATATTTTGGCCATAGTGAAATTTTGGACCTATTAATTTTAGATTTATGATTATTAGTTCTAGAAGCATAAAAATCTTACTGAGTGATATCTGATTTGATCAATTTTTTAAACCAAAAAAATCGCCGATTTTTAAATAAAAAGTTTTTTTATAATTTAATTTTTTTAAATTCATTTATTTCCATTTATTTTTTTCTTTTTTGTTCATTTTTAAAGGAAAAAATTAGTAATTTAAAGTCATTTCATTTAGTTTAATTAATTTAAAATTTAAATAAATTAAGAAGTATTTTTTTTATTTTACTATTTTTACCGTTCTTCTTCTTTTATTGAAGGAATGCTGCTTCCAACAGATGAAATTGAATTTCTTTTTTGTGCAATCAAATTTGTTTTTATAGATTGCGTAATTACAGCCCGTGGCAATGGATTATTATTTGTTGTCTGAACATTTGCCTCTTCCTCATTGGCTCTGATTATTCTACTTTTCAATACTTTTTCCAAGCCTCCATTTTTCTCGGCATAATCGCAATCATTATAGATAAATCGACAAACACGGTTCATATATGGGTTGCTAACACTCTAAAAAACGATAAACAAATGAGAAAGGATGAGTCAAATTTTAGTGCATTAAGTTTTTTTCAAAAATTTTCTTCAAATTTTTCAAAAAAAGGCAAAACAATGAAAAATGTATGCAATTTTTTTCTTAAAAAATAAAAGTAAAATAATTTTTTAATTATTGTCAATCTAAATTTTTATATGAATTTTACTAATTTCATTTAAAAATATGATATTAAATAATGAAATCAAGGTTCTTTTTCATTATTCATTATTTTTAATTTAATTAAGAAAGGTTTTTATTCTAGAAAATGTGATTTTCGTATGTTTATTTTTGTTAAATTAGGCCAAAGATAATCTAAAATAATCGCATCCTCATTTTAGTATAAATTATTATTGAAGTAGTATTTTTTTTTAAATCAGCCAATTTTCTGCATTGTGACCAAAAATATCCTTCAAATTAAAGTTACATTAATAAAATTATCATATTTTTGAAAGAATTTTAATTATAATGTAATTTTATGTTTTATCAAAATAATTGGGAAATAGTATATGGCAAGAAAAATTAGACCTTAACTTTTAACTAAATATAAACAAATTTTCGATCCAATTTATCTTCCCTACTATTTTTCCTTCCAATATTCTACTCTTCGCCATTCGGCAATGAGTCTTCGCTTTAATTTGAATAAAATCGGTCAAAAATTAAACAAGATTGATAAAATTTGTCTAATTTTCCGAATATGTAACCGTTTTAATTTCATTTATCTGTGCAAATACCGTTTCAAAAAAAGTTTATATAGTATAATCCCGTTTTTATATTGTTGAATGGAACGGGTCCCTACTCTCGATCATGAATCATAAAAGAATAAGAAAGATTCAACCAAATGGATTTTAATATACCCCATAAGAATTATCAAACCATTAGACAATCAATAGGAAATTTAAAAATCAAAGATTAACCGTAAAACAGCTTTTAATTCCAAAACTTCTAAAAATTCTTCATTCCCTGTCAGGATTGTAATTCCTCATTTATTTAAAAATGTTTTACGGTATCACAGAAATATATTTTAAAAAATTAAATATTTTGTTTAAAATTTTTTACTAACTTGACCAAAATGTCCATTGGCATTCTCATGGTCGGCCATTTCCTCGGCCGTCACTGAATCGAATTCGCAATCTTGGCATTGATGTTGTTTATAATTTATATGTTCAGAAATATGTGTCAAAAAAGTATTTTTTTGCTGCATTTGGCAACAAATCAAGCAATACACTTGACTCATTTTGTTTTTCGAAAATGCTTTTATAAAATGAATGTAGAAGAAAAATAAAATTCAGTAAATACAAAGAATGCGACAATTTTAATTCAATCCAAAATGTAAGTAGCTTATTCTGATTAAATGATTCAATAATTTGAATCATTTAATCACAATCAATATAGAATTTATGATTTATTGGATTAATTAATTAGATTTTAAGTGATATATATTTTATTTAAAAGAATTAAAAATTAAATAAAATATATTTGTAGTACTAGTTGGAGAATTTGGAGTGACAATGGATTGGAGAATAGTAATGTGGAATTTTGATAGACTATTAGCAATCATCGGCTTAATACTATATTGAAAGGCAGCATAGGTGTGAAATTGGCAAATATTGTATTTGGTTGGACGCAAATAAACAATAATAAGAATAAATGGAAATTGGCCATTAATCTGCCATCCCGAGATTGTAAATTGCTTTTCGTAGTAGAAATCAAATTCAAGCTTACTCTTTATTGAATGTCATTCTGTAAATTATTTCATAAAAAATCCTTATAACAAAAAGGCTGAATTTGGTTGCCAAGGTGAAATAGAGGTATGTGATTTCCTATAGGAAAATATTAGGGTGGAGGTAGTACTAGGGAAGATAATTAATTGCCCCTCAGCTATATTTTTAATGTAATCAAAAACGATACACTGGGCTTCTAAGACAACTGCGGCATTGATGCAAATTGCAAATGCAAGGCGTATAAAAATGTGAAGGAGAAGAAAATATTTGCGCCGTGCATGGTTTACTCTTCAAAGACTCTTCCTAACGACGGCATTTTGGCAAAAAATTGCCATGGCACCCGGCTGGCATTATTTCGGCTGGTAGGAGACAAATACAGAGATGTTCACCAATCGAGATGAACAAAATATGGCATTACACGGAAAATGTTGGCAGAGAAAAATAAAAGAGATTGGTTGAAAATTTATGGGATATTTGGAAAACCAAAACACTGATCGATATTGGCGATTAAACAGCAACAAAAACTAACAAAATTCCAAAATTTCTCCACATATATCAATTCAAGTTATTCCTTGTCCTTAATTTTGATAATATTTACAGGGTGTGTCTAGGAGGAGATGTACGAATATTTTGCATAGATATAAAAAGGAATACACAAATATTGGCCTTTTTATATGAGCGCCCTTTTCAGGGACAAAATGAGTAATAGGGTTTAGGGGCAATTTCAGAAGAAATATTGGTTTTGCTGAAATAAAATTATTTTTCAAATAGCCATGAGATTTTTTGGCTAGATTTTCCCTTTTGAGCTCATTAGACTCGACCCGAAATTCAAAATCACTATTTATTTTATAATTTTTTCATTAATTATAATTTTATATAGAGTAATATTTAAAATTGCGAATAAATTATTGAAAATTGCGAATAGAGTATTTAATTTTGCGAATAGGATTTTTTGTCTCAAAAGTATTGAAAATTGCGAATAAATTATTGAAAATTGCGAATAGAGTATTTAATATTGCGAAAACATTAAAAATAAGTATCGCGCATTATATCCGGTGCAAACCGGTTTCAACACTTACCAAAAATGGTTTACAATATTTTTATGTATAATGAGGTGGATATAGGAAGATTAAACTCCGAAATGGATGCGAAATGCCATGGGAATGTCGGGGAAGTGTAAGAGAGGCCCGGAGACAGCGCGGGATAAGCCCCGGATATAGCAGGGTATACGTGGATTAAGGGGGATTAATCCGGATTAAGCTTAGTTAGGGGCTAGGGATTAGGGTTATGGTTATGGGCGGCATGTGATCTAGGGGCTAGGGGTTTAGGGTTTCGGAGCAGGCGGGATATAGGGGGATTAATGTGGATATATGAGGATTAAGCCGGATTAAGCTTAGTTATGGGCTAGGGTTAGGGTTAGGGGTTCGGAGAATAGGAATCTCGCGAAGCCGGAAGCAAAACAGCCCAAACCGAGCTCGCTCCCATCGATTCCAGGCTTTAATCCGGCTTAATCCCCCTAAATCCACCTTATTCCCCTTTATCCGGATATATCCACGCATTCTCAGGGCCTTCCCAGACCTTTCACTGGCCGTCCGGGCTTTTCCCATCGATTCCAGGCCTTAATCCGGCTTAATCCCCTTATATCCACCTTAATCCCCCTATATCCCCCGCAATCTCAAGCACTTCCCCGACCTTCCAGTGACCTTCCGGGCCATTTCTATTCCATTTCTATGCTTAATCCGGCCCTTTCAATTTCCATTCTTCCTCCATCCGTTTTCACTGTTCAACAATTCGAAGTTGCCCCTGGCATTGGCACGGACTCTGCTGATGAATCCGCTAGAGGGACTGGCGAACAAGGCCAACATAATGGCAGTGGTGATGAGGGTGGAGTCCAAGGCAATGCTGCCAAACAATTGTCAGCAGCAACCGCGTAATATTTATTTTTACAGATAATATTGGGAATTGAAAATCTCTAGATTAGGATAGATGTTGTTTTAGATACTCGATTTCAGGCAACAAGTAAGAATTCGCATTAACAAATTTTGTTTTCAGAACGCTACGAATGTGGCTTAAAAAGTTAAGAAAATTAAACCGATTTGGGTTTAAAAAACTAGAGTTTAATTTTTAAGATAAGCGCATATTAATCTGAAAATTAAATTCTTAAACTAAATTGAATTTCAAGTCGAATGAGCCAATTTAAAAACTCTTTGTTGCCTAAAAATCAGGATTACCAAAATAAGTAAAACCATCATATAGTTAATCTCAGGATTTGTCAATTCCCAATATTCTCCATAACAAATTTATAGTTTATTAATTTGTTCATATTTCTAATATCAGCGGCGGACCCTGGCCTTGCACTGATTGTGGGCGTTATGATGGCGGCGTTTATTTAGAAAATTGCGAGGCTGAATGCCCAGCTTAAGAATGATAAATGAAAAGTAAAGAAGTGAATGGGCAATTAAAAAAAAGTTAAAAATTAATTAAATTTCATATACACACAATGGCCAAATCTTATATTTGTGGACAAATTTGAAAGAATAAATGTTAATTAATAAATTTTAATTGGATAATTAATTGTATATCACTCGAGGATGAAATGTTTTTTTGTTGGTGGTGTCAAATTTACTGTAAAAATTTCTACACCATCTTATTCTATAAAATTAATTATAAAATTGATAATCAAAAGGCATTGATAATTGTGTTGATTTTGCCAAATTAAAAAAAAATAAATTTTTAAAATTTTATAAAGTTAGGAACGAATTTATTTAAAATCGGTGAATTGTATTGCGAATCAATGAATAAATTTGACCTCAAATTACTATAAAAAAAAAGTAAAAAATGGATCTTAAATTGACACCAAAACTGTATTCAAGTGGTTCGGGTGATCGTTGCTAGTTGCTACTTGCTAGGATTGAACGAATTCCATTAATATCTAATGATGGCGAAGAATAGCTCACATCAACCATCCA
The DNA here is from genome assembly GCA_030063045.1 of Pratylenchus scribneri. Lineage (NCBI taxonomy): Eukaryota > Metazoa > Nematoda > Chromadorea > Rhabditida > Pratylenchidae > Pratylenchus > Pratylenchus scribneri. The sequence goes on along the minus strand of JAQSEB010000106.1, from coordinate 130,071 downwards.
TCCAAATGTGACTTCCTCCAATAAAAGGCATCGATAGAACACAAATTGGAGATGTACAAAAAATAAATGTTAAAACAACAAGACAATTTTAATTTAATATTCCACTTTCCACATCACAATCAAACCCTACCAATAATGTAAATATTATCGCAAAGAATGATCTGGCTTTCTTCTAAATTATAATTTTAATTTAAACGTGGTTGTTATTATGTAAATTGGGATGGAGAGAAATCAAAATTTCCATATGCGAGTTCTACATTACAATTTCCATTTACCGAATCCAAAATAATTTCCTCAGGAAAACTCTGAAATATTCCCTAATAAAACACATGAATCTATTTTTGTCCCAGGGAATCCAACCCTAGCTATATAAGTTATTTAAATAATTAAATTGTCAATAAAAGAATTTTATTTTCTATTTCTCAGAATTATTCGAAATACTTTATTGACAATTGGGTAAAAATTTTTAAAACTGGGTTTCTTCAAAATGAAATTCAAAAATATTTAAAAATGATAGTAAATTTGAAAATAATATATTGAACATTATTACAATTAGGTTGGAAAAAATTAAATTTAGAAAATCATGGTCATGGTTAAACAACTTTTTCTTAGCTATGACATCTTGGCCAAAAAAGCAATTTATAGGCTTTTTTTTAAATATACTTACTTATCTTGTCAATTAAGTTTTAAATAAATCCATCGGTATTTTGGAAAGTTTTAAATAAATCAACCTATTTTACAGAACGTTTTAAATTCATATACCTTGAATTTATGCATAAAATCAGTGGCTTTATTCTCATGTTGACAATAATTTTCAGCCGATTCCAGCCATATTTGGGCAATTCTGGTGCCATTATCATCATCATATTTAAATTCTTCCCTTTTGATTTCCGGCAAAATGCCGAAATATTTCCATCGTTGTTGCTCAAAATCCAATTCATATTTCTTAAATTTTTAAAAATACGTTTCCCTATCATATGCGAAGATTCTTTTTTCCTTGAGAACTGTCAATCATTTTAGAGAAAAAGGCCTCACCCATTTGAGAAAATCGAGTCATTTGAGAAAATCACCCACTTGAGAAAATCGCCTCATTTGAGAAAATTGCCCATTTGAGAAAATCGCGTACCAATCAAAAAATTTACCTAATAATCAGTTGACCAATGGCCGAATATGCTTTTTCGACTATTTCTTTCTCATGATTCTCTCTTTCCTCATTGGTTTTCATCTTCATCGTTCTTGTTTCCATATCACTATTGTCCAACCATTCCATCAATATGTCCATTACCTCTGCTTTGGCTCGATTATCATCATTCCCACTTTTTATTTTAATTGTTCCCTAAATTTTTGGACTTCATTTTGTTATAGTTAGACTTTTTGCAAAATATAGCGTGTAAGTTGGTCTCATTTATTATATCTTAGCTAAACCAAATTATATCTTTAGCAATGGAGAACCATTATAATAAATATTTCAAAAATAATTATTTAAAATAAATTCATACAAAATTTCACTTTTTCCACCAGTAGTACAGTAACAACAATAGAATTTGAATTCTTTATTAAATCCTCTACTTAGTTTTGCCGATTAATGAAGAAAATTCAAAAATTATTTTTTCTAATGGGAATTTCCCAGTGATGACAATTATAAATCATTCTCCCACCATTCCAATTTGTGCATTCTTTATCGGCTAAATTCTTTTATCTATGCTCATTCCTCAATCACCCTTTGCAAGGCGAAATGCCCTTTATCTCAAAAATTTTTACTTGTGTTGGAATGCCCCGCCTCAACCTCGGTATGGTAGACATTCAGCAATTAACTCAATAGTAGCGATTAGTGAAGATGAAATAGTATCTTTGTTTTGTTCATCGATCATAAAAATCACAAAGTCCATTCCGAAAAAAATTCAAATGTTAGCTGTAGGCAATTTTCCCAAAACCAATTCCACCCTCTAAGATTATATATTTTTTTATTCGGTGATGATTGATGACCCAATTCTAAATGAACGCAAATATAAAAAGAGTATTCTCTTTCAATTTCTTTATTTTTTCGACAAAATTTAATATCATTCCCCTTTAAATATTCCATTCTCACCCAATTTCCACTTTCATTCTGCTTTGGTTGACTTTCATTTCTCTTACTGATTTTTTTAGAAATTTTTTCGCCAATTTTCGGGCTAAATCTGAATCACAGTTAATAAATAAATTTGAATTTCATCTCCTCAACGGGTTAATTCAACTGTCTTAATATTAGGCCTTGAATTTTCATCACAATCCAAATTTTTATTAATTTGATTAAAAATTTGAAATTTTTATAAATAGAATAATTTCCTATTATTTTTACCATCAATTTAAAATAAATTTTAGAAACTAGTTTTAAATTTAAAGAAATTTTTCATCAATTTTTCAAGAATTCCGACTATACAAATTGAGATTAGAACAAAATGTCCTACAACTATGAGAAAATGGTTGGATTAGAAAGAGAAAATGCAAAATTGTTGGATGAAAATCGAACATTGAAGGAAGAAAATCACGAATTAACGGAAAAGATTGCAAAAATTGAGACATATATGAAGAAAGTTGGTTAATTTATAAATAAATTTAATTATTATTTTAAATTTCTTAAGAAAAAATTCTCAATTCCACATCGAAGAATGCCAGCCGAATTAATAAATGAATTGTACGCTTCAATGCCATTTGGAAATGCTTTTGGTCTTTTGGCCAAAATGCCAAATGGCCTTTTGGCAAGAAATGTACAAAAAATGATCAACGGCATTAAACTGGTACAAATATGGATAAAATTTGAAAATTTATTTTTTTTCGAATCAGAAAATAAAGGAGAATAAATTGAATGCTAGGGATTGTGGACCATCATTGGAAATTTCCGAGGGAGGATTCATTGTTAAACATAATGGCCCAAAAGGTAAAGATTAAATCAAAAAAATTGAAATAATTTTTTTTCAATTTAATTTTTTATTTTAGAATATAATTGCGTTCGAGCTGTTCTTCCAATTCCAACATTCAAATTGACTGCCCATAATAAACCGATAATCACCTTCTATTTTGAAATGGAAATACTCACAATATCAGATAGGTATATAAATCTAGTTTTGAATTTTATTATAAAAATTAAATTTATTGGTCTTAAAAATTTCGAAGCCAGAAATAATTTTTATATTTTATTTAGTGATGATAACTATATTGTGATTGACTTTTGTGACGAACAATTTCCAATGCAAGGCGAATGGTTAGGATGGGCGAATTCAAATTCAATTGGATTAGATGGGAACAATGGAGCAATTTGGATTGGTGGATCTTGGATCGCATTCGGAGATGACGAAGTTGATGACCATGATGATTTTGCGGAAGGCGATACTATTGGGCTTGGCTTAATCCATCAACCAAATTCCAAAATAGAATGTTTTGCTACATTGAATGGCGAATTGTTAGGTAAAATAATTATAAACAATTATTACAAAATTTAACAAATCATAACAAAAATTTAATAATTAAATTCAGGGAAGGCCACTTTGACGCCAAAATTTGTAAATATCGAATTATTTCCAGCAATCGGTTTATTAGACGTTGGCGATAGAATCCGTTTGATGGGAAGGAAGAATGGCAATTCACGGAATTCAATGGCCTTCTCAGGTAATGGGAATATGATGGCCAGAAAATCTCAAAAATGATTTAATAATTAACAAATCAAAAACGTATATTCTATCCCTTTTTTGCTTAGATTTATTTTAATCTATTTTTTAATATACATTTTTTGATTTTTCTTTAAATAATTTATTTTTTAAAGTGATGATGATGAAGAGGAAGTCGAAGAGGAAGATGAGGATGAAGAAGATAATTAGAGCGATGAAGAATGAGAATAAGAAGGAACGAAAATAATTAAAATTTCTATCATTCATTAATTAATGATTATTATATCATTTTGCTAATTTTTTTACATTTAACTCAATTTTTCATCTTAATTTATTTATGTTGTGCCCTTTCGAGTTTAATTCTCCAAACCAAAAATAATTCTAATTTCGTTTCTAATAATTAAAAGTTCATTCAACTTCTTTTCTATTTTGATATTCATATTTCATACTATTTTTTAATACTTTTCTCATACAAATTATTCTAAAGGCGTTATTTAAATAAAATTAAGAATCAAAGCAAAGTAATTTCTATAGCCAATGGTCATTAGGATTAGGAGTGGATTCTGTGTCAAATGAGCGATAATCCCTGGGAATAGTTAGAAAATTCTGATTGAAGAGAAAAATTTTCGTATTTTGGAATAATTTTGGAAAAATAAAAAATTTTTATAAATTTTCTAGCTACTAACCAATCTTATGATTCATCTGCCGAATTCAGGCTCATAAAAAATATGAATCAAATTTTATAGATTTGAGTCGAAAATTTATGAATGTTGGATGTTGTTTTTGTATTTTTATCTCCTTTGAATTTTTTATTATAATGTAGACGTGAAGAAAGAACATAACAATGCTTTCATAATTCCTTTTAAGCACCACCCAACAATGTAGACAATGCAATTCCAAAATTTATTTCAAAACACTCAAAAGATGGTAGGAAATTTCCAAATACCTCAAACTTGGGTATTAAACCGACGATTAAAGGGAAAAGAGAGAATTTGATGGATGAATGGGGGCAATTTGCAGATGAGTTGGAAGGGCACAAAAAGGCTCCAATTTCCCTACTCTTTCCGAACAAATAAACAGAAAAAATGGTCTATTAATTCAGCGCACTGTCTTTCATATTCCTGTTTTCTTTTCTGTTATTTCCCCATGAAATATTTCGTTCATTTATTCCTCTATAAATATTAGCCAATGAAAGTGTCTTTCCAAAAAGGGAACAGAGAACAAAAAAAAAATAACTTATTAGTGCAATAATTATCAGTACTCAATATGCAGCAATCTTCTAGCCTTTGGCTGCTTCGAAATCAATTTTCCACCACCAAAATTTTTAATTGAATTTTTGCCCTTAAAACTTTTTAAATTCCCTTTATTTAAAGCAAAATTTGCCTTCAAAAGGAATGAATGAATGTTCTAATTCATTTTTTTCCTCTATAGAGAAGGAATATTAATGGATGGAACATTGCTCGAGGCAGATTCAACAGAAAGAAGCGAAAAGGGAATGAAAGACAGTGTGCTGGAAATGGGAGCATTCCTGCTGTTTATTTTGCCGGGTAGAGTGGCGAAATTGGGGCCTTTTTGTGCCCTTCCACCACATCTGCAAATTGCTCTCATTCATTCATCAAATTCTCTCTTTTCCTCTTCATCTTCGGTTTAATTACCCAAGTTTAAGGTACTTGGCATTTCCGACCCTCGTTTGAGTGGTTTGGAATAAATTTTGGAATTGCATTGCCCAACATTGTTGGGTGATGCTTAAATTTGATGTTCTTCAAAAATTACTTATTGAATAGCGAATTTGCATTTATATAATGGAAATGCTTAAAAATTAAATGAATGAACAAATTGAAACTTTAGTATTTCCAAATTGCAAAAAAAGTAAATATCACTAAAAATTCAGTGTAGATAAAAAATAAAATTTATTAATGTACTAATAAATTATTTTATCGCGATTTAATATTTTATCAACATTTATAACATTTAAAAAAAGAACAGAAATCCTATCATGATTTATAAATAACACAATAAAAAGATAGAAAATTTTATATAATATTCAATCCAGAGTGATTGGACAATTAACCAGATCGAATTCTCCGAGTCCATTGCTTTTCCTCATAATTTTTGCTCCATTAATTAAATCGCCATGGCTTAATTTTATTGCATTAATTTTGTCTCTTAAAAAAATTAATTAAAAAAGCATTTAAATATTATTTTGAATTTATTACTGAAGATTTCCAGCAGATCCTTTGTGCGAATTAAGTACATTTCTGTATTTATGTAGACAGACAAGTCGAACACATTCCTTCAGCTCTGAACCGCTCATTGATTCGGTGTTTTTGGCAACCTTTTTTAAATTATTATTTTGATATAATAAAATAATAGGTTACTTCCAAATAATCAAAAGCTGGAACAATTTGTTCGGATCTTAGAAGAACACGAATAATATCCTCGCGAGATTTTATGTCTAAAATTAATAAAATATTCACGATTTATATTAAAAAATATAACCTGGTTTTGGCACATGAATTTTGAAGGGCAATCTTCTTAATATTGCCGGGTCGACATCGTAAGGCCGATTTGTTGCACCAATTATGAAGACTGCGGAATTGGTTTGAGAGAATCCATCCCAAAGTGCCATAAATTGTGTTTTCATTGTTGTAGTGGCCTCATGGTCATGTGGTGATCTATTGCGAAAAACTGCATCAATTTCTGAAGGATTAAAAATTTAGTACTCTTAACATATCCAGGGCCAGTTTTTAAAACCCAAAAAGTTATTTAGTATCAAATCATCATAAATTGATTTCGGCTCTATGCCCGATATAGGACTTTAAGATGTACATTTGGTGATTCTATGATACCAATTCTAGTGACAAATATTGGGAAATTATGCAATAATATTGGAATTTTATTTATCATACTTACAATAAATCTGAATTGAATAATTATTTTTTTAACCAAGAATGATTTTTAATTTCTATAAATCAGGAAGAGTTTTAAACCCTATAATCATTATATCGGTTTGTAGATCTAAACTAGATGCATCGAAGAGTATATTTTTTTACTTTAAATCGAAACTGAGCGAAATTAACCGTTTTAACTATATATTTTCCAATTTTTGGTTTTAAATTCTTTAATTTTGGACCAAAACCTGACATTTTTTTATAACATTGATGCGTCTGGGTTCTACAAATTGGTCTAAGGTTTATAGAATACTTGTTTCTGATTTATTAAAAGTCAAAATCCACTTTATGGGTAAAAAATATTATTTTTGTGTTAAATATAACAAATTTCGATTAAGACTTACCATCGATAAAGATGATGCAAGGTTGAATTTTTTGACTCTTAATTATAATATTATTCATTATCCAATGAAATAAAATTAAATATGGACTCACGAGAGTGAACAATGCTTTTGTTAGTTTCGAAGTTTCACCGTACCACATATCTTAAAATTAAAATTATTACGTTTTTTCTAATATGAATTCAAGGCTCAATTGCAGTCTAGCCTAGCTTTCAGAGTTTAAGCGACCCTTCTCAGTTTTGGCGACCATTTGCGATTTTTAAACGTCCAATCAAAAATTTTGGCGACCATTCGCCTTTTAAGAGACCAATGAAAATTTTTATGTATATTAACGTTAAAATCAATCAGAAAAGCCGGTTTTGGTGAGGGCGACCTTTTTCGCCCCTATATGAGTAAGAAAAGGTGTTTTTAGTACCCTTGTTGGAGCACTAGGAACAACATTTCCCGGGTTACCCCATTTGGTGTTTTGTTGGATATTCTGGGAGGTTTGAGCCTCTTTTCTGGAATTCTGCTCGCCGTCTGAGTCATTCATCATGAATACTCTTCCCGGATCAGTGGGCTTCCACACTGATTGCTTCGACGTCCCATACCGCCGTTGCCAAGCGTTCCAGACGCGTTGATGGATCGATGCGCACTCACGTGCTTGTAGAGGTTCGACTGAATCGGAACACCCCCGGGGAGTCAGGTTTGTGGACAGTTCAGTTTGCTCCTGGTCGGCCTGGACCAATTCTTCATCTGGCTCTCGCCAAATGTCTGTGAACTGCTGAGGTTCTTCTGGAATCTCTTCAGAGATTTGTGGTTCGACTCTCTCCTGGTCTCGTGTTCGCCGGGTCGGTTGCGAAACCTTTATTGGCTTCCCCGTTATACTCCCATTCTCGGTCATATTCATCACCTTCTCCTTGAGTTGCTTCAATCCTTTCAGGGATTGAACAAACTTGTCAAAGTCAGACGACTCTGTTTGAGGGATTGGTTTTGCCTTTTGGCGGGGAACCACCCCATTCAAGCTTGCGGCCTGTTGATAGGTTAAAACCCTTGCTCTACGAACAGTCTGGTCGGCAAATCCTTTGAAGCTCTTCGGCTTGAAACGAATTTGACTCTTGAGATCCAAATGCTTGGAACTTTGAATTGAAAAGCTGTTTAAGCCTTTGCCGGCGAATGTTTTGAGTCCTTCGGGGACTTGAACCATTTCTGGTTTGTTGCTCTTAGAGCCCCGGATGGGTTTTGGGATCTCGGGCCTTCCCTTGACCAATGATGTCAGGTGCTCATCCAACACCCCACTGTCAGGTGCGTGGCACACCAGTGATGTCAAGTGCTCACCCAACACTTTCTGACCTTTGAAGTTATGCTTCAAACCAACCTTGCTCGACGCAGAGCCTGGCATCAATTCCCGACCCAGTTCGACGGCAGCTCTATACATTTGAGCATCATAATTGCCACCTGGTTCTGTCGTTTTGGAATGACGATGCATTACTCGTATTGTCAATAAAATTGTTTTGTCGCAAATAAATATTTATTTTCGCCAACTGCACTCGGAGAGTGAGACGTTTTCAGAGTGGAACGGGCCGTTTATATAGCCGCCCTTGCTCTGTGGGTGCAGTCAATATTGGTCGCTTTGGCGCCAATATTTTGATGACTTGAAGGGTGAGAGGAAGAGAAAACTCTGCCCTCTTCGCCCTTTTGCTTGTGCACGTGCGCTGATTTCAGCGGACGTTGGGAAGATGGGAAGGGAGAATGACTGTTGCCGGCCTTTTCCCTAATCCTCTGTTGCTTCCTTCACCTTTTGATTGGCTTGGGAATTGCATTGCTGTGACAAGCAGCAATTTGGAAATGTTTTGGAAATTGAGAAGTAAGAATGTGAATGTTTTGGCTTGCCCCAAAACATCACACTTCTTACACATCCCCCCCAACATAAGCTTGGTCCCTCAAGCTTGTCAATGAGGAAATGTTTTGGATGTTCTTGCAAACATTTTTGATTTTCTTTCGAAAATTTTTGGGATTGATCCCGGGGCTGTGCCCCATTCTAGCTGCATTCATCAGAAATGCTCGCTCTTCGTTGGGAACAGTTTTATAGAATTAATGCCCTAGTTCAAATGAACCGTCTGACAGTCATCCGAAGATGCTGGACAACCTCAGTTGCTTTGTGCATCCTTTGCTTAAGAGAAAGTCAAAAGGAATTTGTTCGAAATCAGATTCGATTCTTGACACTCCTTGCTCATGGTGAAGTCAAAGGATGTTGCAGGAAGAGAGTTGTAACGAATTACCCGTCTCTTTATTAAGCTCAGGCCTTTTATTTTCTATTTCGGCCTCTTTACTTTTTCTTTTATTTTGAGCTTGGCCTTTTTTCTTTTATTTAATAACACATAGGCAAATTTATTTTTTGTGGGCCATGCTCATGAGAGCGCCTATGTTAATTTGAATTACTCAAATTGTTTATGGACTAGGCCATAATTGTAATGCCATAGACATTTTGTTTTAACATCATTGCACCTTGGCACAATATTGTTTGACGAGCGAAGGAAAAAAATGAAAAGAACAAAAATGATGGCACTTTTGGCCTTTTCTTCACCGCCAACTCCGTCGTGGCCTTAGTGAGGATTTCTCCTTCTTTTTCCCTAAAATTTTATTTTAGATAAAAAGTTTGTGGGCAATTGCCTCTTCTACTACGCCAATTTTTGATGTTGGCCTTTCGATGGGCAAAAGCCTCTTTCAACTCTGGATTGGACATTTATTTTTATTCTTTTTATTATTTTTTTTTGTCCAATTTTATAAAACAGTATAAAACCATTTTGCATTTGATTTGCATCAAATTTACCTTGAATATGCTTTAAACATATTTGCTAAAATTGGATAATTTTATTGTTGCATTTCTACATCCTCTGGTTGCACTGGAGCAATTTGTTCGACATCTTGTGCCGATGTTCCATTCCTTTGAAACTGGAAGGCTTTCCATCCTAATTCATGGCCAATTTTACAATCAGTCACTAAGGATTTCAAGTCCTCTTCTGGACATTCATCCATGCTTGCATCACCGACAATCATACCGTTGATTAACGTTAAATCTCGAACATCCAATTCACCGTTATTCACAGCTTCAAGGAGTTGTTTGTATCGAATTCCATCGATTGCTGGGGAGTCACTTAAGAGTCTCCTTAGAAACGTTGCCATTTTTGACCATTGTTGGGGTTTATTCCCTTCAATGCTTGATTGTGCTAAGTAATCAACATTACCTATTATCCACAAACCTTCCTTCTGCCGCGTTAAAGCAACAGTGGTTAGCCTGGGGTTATGGACAAAGTCCTCATCATCAGTTGTTACTGTTGATTTTGTTCGGGTTGTCACTAAGACAATATAGGTGGCCTCGCTCCCGATGTACGAGTGACCTGTTTGAATCAATAGTGGTCCATATTGATTTGAGTGCAACTTTGCTTCTTTGCAAAGTTTCTCCAGTCTCTTTGCAGATCCTGAATATAAGCATTCTAAGGTGATGCTGGCTTCTGGATGCAATTTTCTAAGCATTTTCAACACTTCTAAAGCGATGTTTTCTTGTTCATGGTTTTCCCATGATTTGCCAGGAGCACTTTCTTCTTTTCCTGTTGTGTGCACCACTGTAATTGGTACTTTACTTGTAGTCACCGGAATAAGGTGATTTTTGATTGCTTGCCTGAGTGCAGGATCAATTGCACTTTCCAAGTCAACTCGATAAAGAGTTTTGAGATATGGAACCATATCTGGGTGAAACCGATAGGTTTTGTTTAATCTGATGATTAATCCTTCGAGCCTCCCACTGAAATGATCAGCTGCGGAGTTGATTTGATACTTGAACTTGCGATCCAAGTTTTTCCAATTGCGATCTACCCAGGGTGGAAGTTGTTCTTCATCCCCTGTGACCATCAATTGTTGAATCTGGCTGTTGCTATGTGTTATCAACAGTTCTAAGTCAATCATTCTCACTTGACTGGCTTCGTCCACCAATAAAATTGATGGTAATAATAATAGCTTAGGGATTTGTTTGATTTTGTCAATAGTTCCCACTATTATTTTGATGAATAGATTATTAAATAAAATCAATTCATTTATTTCATCCTCAACTGTATAACAGCCTGGATATTGTTCAAGATCCAGCAGATATGCTGCAATCCTTTTCCTTTTTTCTTTTGAAAGTGCCGGATTTCTGCCACTTTTATGTCCTTCAAGAAGGTTTAAAGCATGTGCTTTTGTGTTAAACTGGTCGACTTCTCGATTTTCTGGTTTTGGATTCCAGTAATCTTCTGCTTTGCTTGCTGAAGATTGCAGATAAATCATGTCTAGATTTTTGAGATCTAAAAGATTTTTCTTGGCCATTGCTTTCGCAATGCTTTTAACAAGTTGCTTTGCAGCTAAATTGTTTTGTGTCACACATAAAATGGTTTCATGTGGTCTATGCTTTCGAGTCATAGCTACCATTTCTGCCAACATCGTTGTCTTCCCGGATCCCGCTGGGGAACTGACAAATAATGCCGCCATAAATTTGTGTACTATTGCTGAAATAGCAAGTTTTTGTTCATTGTTGAAGAACGTGTCTTCATCCAATTCTTTTACAATCTTGACCAATTGAGCTGGTTCATATTTAGTCATCCATTTAGGTTTGATAGCTTTTCTAAGCCTTAAGAGCATTTCCTCTTTTGTAAGCTGCTTTGCAGGCTTTGGTGGACTGGTTTCCACTTCCTCTATAGCTTCAACCCAGCTTCCTGTTATATCTGGTATATCCAACATGTCTATTGGCAAAAATTGAGATTTTGGTAGTTGGAATATATCGTAAGGAAAAAGGTCTCCTTTTTTGTTGATCGACTCGAGGGTTGCTAAAACACCAAGCAGTTCCTCTCGTGGATTTTCTGGACGGTCAGTCCTTGGAATGACTGGCTGTTCTATCAACATTTTGATTCTTTCTTCCAACCCCATGTTGGTATCACTGATCTCTAGACTTATTCCTTGGGTTGGCCAATTGAATTTTCTGAACAGATTAAAATCATCTGCACCTGGTAAGTCTAGTTCATCCAATTCTCGCTGGATTTTTACTTGTCGCTGCGCTTCAAGTTTGATTTGTTCATCTGAAGGCAGATTTGTAGGATTCTCAGCTGTCCAGATTTCTTTGAGTCTGAGAGCCAATTCATTGACCTCTTCCTCTTCTCTGTCTGGTCCTCCTTTTGCAAACTTGCGGATTTTTCTCCGTAATTTAAATTTGAACGGTTGCCCGTTTCTAAATTCAGCCTGTATGATTATTACATCACACATTGCTTTGACAGGACTGTTCGGTCCATTGGACTGATATTTCAGTTTGGCCTCATTATAAGGTTTGAGGTTTTGTGCCATCACCATGAGGGTTACGTCATCAAATCTTCTGGTTTCAGTTACCTGAAATTCCATCACATGATCTGGTTCAAGGTCTGTGATCTTCCCTCGAATTTTTGCTTTCTTTAAGAGCGCATTAATTTTGGCTCTTTCCGCCGCTGCCGAGGCGACTCTGGCTTGCCGGATAATTTCCGATTCAGCATTGAAGCTTTCGTCAGTGTGGTTTGTAGCGCCACACTCTTTGTTGTGCGAAACCACCCCCATAATTCTATGTGGTAGTTTCTCTATGTACATGAGTTGATTGAACTCATGTTTAGACATGTGAACCCCTGGTTCATTTTGATATTGATTCGGCACCATCATTGTCACGCCGAATATGAGGTCTCCTTTATGAACTTCATAGTAGGATGCCACTACATGGTTTCCTTCGTCAGGTCTGTGTTTGAAACCTGTTCTATAGTGCCCAGAAATCTGATTGTTTGAAACTGGTGTTTCTCTTGGAAAGCCTGAGCTCACTATTTTTGCTACCCATTGGGCATTTTGATAAGTCACTTTATCTGCCCTTGCGAAGGCATCAGTGATTCTGGCCACCTCCTTTAGATGTAGGTGCGGTCCTTCTTCAACTTTCTTGAAATTTAGTGCTATACTGCTAGGAAGTATATAATTTTCATGTTTTATAAACTTTTGAGGGTTTTCTGAGGCATTTTCATGTTCTCTTGGTAACCCTTGCTGGTTGTAGAGTCTTGCATACACATTTACTACAATTTTGTCACGGACATAGATTCCGTTTACTGCATTTGGCTTTTCAATTGAACCAAATTGCATGAAGAGTGGCGCTTCCTCCTTACTGCGCTCCTCTTTTGATTGAAAAAGAATGCCGACTGCTCGACCCGCTTCTCTTTTTATAACCCAGTAAATTGGTGGATTTTTGAGCTGAATTCTGCTCTTGTCAACTATATACACTTCGAGACCCATTTGTGGTGCTCTTTGCAGAGTCCGCAAATCATATGGTTTTTTCTGGCCACTTGCCAATTCATTTGACATCTTTTCAGATGTTTTGACTTCATTCGAAGTTTGCTGGATCTCTTTTGGGAGATTTGTGGGGGGATTTTTATTTACTGCCGGGCTCCTCTGCCGCCCCTGCCCCGGCCGTTCGGAAAATTCTGCCGTTTGTCCGATTTTTTGCTCTTGACTTCCGTAAACGAAGCTCGGTTCCCCTCTTCTTCCCCTGAAGTTTGTTCGACTTCCTTGGGTTGAGATTGATCAATTTGATTTTGAGGTGGATTAGACCTTGCCAACACCTGGGTAGGTATTGCTTGTTGGACAACCGGATTAGGTTGTGTTGATTGCCTTGGCAATTGAGGTAATTGAGCTTGCAATGCCGTGGGGGGCACTGTTGGATTAAATGCCGGAAATCCCGGAGGAGGCATTATTATTTGTGGTGCCATAATTGGTTGGCTTTGATTTGCTGGCATGCTTGGCGGAGGCATGTTAAAGTTAGGCAAACCTTGGTTTGGCGTTCCCATGAATTGACGTAAAGCCGCGATCATTCCCTCATTATACATTCTTTGCAGTTCCAATGCCATTTGTTGTTCTCTGTAGGCATAATTTTGTGAGCCTCCGGCCTCGGTTTCTGCTGCTTGAATCAATTGTTCATTGATTGCCCGGTCCCTTGCTGCTTGCATTTCAGCTGGAATGACCACTGGTTGTGCATTTTGCTCAACGGATTTTGCCCGTTTTGTTACAGGTTCAACCTGTTTTTCCTGATGGCGTTTTCCATTGCCACTTTCTGCTCGAGAGCTTGTTATAGTGCTAGCTTCACTTTCCATTCGCTCACGCGCTCTATTGGCACGTCTCGACTTGCATTCACTGGTGGAATGTTCATTTATGATGCAATATTTACACCATGGTCCTTCTGGAGGGGGTTGTCCTTCCCTTTTTGCTTTTTTGCACGCTCGGTTAAAATCATTAACCATGCGTTTTCGACACGTGCGCCAATCATGTGGCGGTGTTGTTAATTTATTACAGTATCCACACGGTTCATTAGGAATTTTTGGTTCCTTTTTAGGCGGGATAAAGCCTTTTCCTTTTCCATTATCCTCTTGAGACTCCTCTCGAGAGCTCTCTTGTCTTCCTTTATCTTGCTCATCCGTTTTTGCTTTTCCCTGGTTCATTTCCAGTGTGGCTCTGGGATGAATTGGTGGTTTATTATCGAGCACTCTATCCAAGTAGAGTTCCTTGGCCAGCTCAGCTGCTTTGTTGAACCTTTGTTCTTCAGTTTTGAGCTGATCAGGTTCATCTTTGATCGCTTTTTCAAGCTTGCTGGTCGCACAGACCACTCGAATACAATCTCTTGCGAATTCCATGAATTCATCTGTGCCAACGGTGATTGTTGGTAGGTTTTGCCAGCTCCGTTGTTTGGAGGTTTCCTCATCCTCTTCCTCCTTTCCTTCCTCTTCGTCCTCGTCGCTCTCTTCAGTCGACCTATAGCCCGACTTTTGCGAATCTGGTCTTGGACCAAGGATTTCTTCTTCAAGCTCTTCAGTCATTACAACCGAATTGTCATCATTTCCTTCGATGTTCACCTCTTCCTCACCGGTTTTTCCTGGTGATACTGGCCCCCCTGGATGGGAAGTTATTGAACTCGCATCCGGTGGAGTTTTTGGTCCTGTCAGAGTGTTCTCTGATTCTTGAGTCTTGACTGTTTCACTGTCAGTTTCCATAGGAATGCCCGCGTCTAAGGCGGCTGGATCCACAGTTGTGGTTGATTTTTGAGCCAATTGCTCATTAATTTGCTTCTTGAGCTGATCAGCTTTTGAGATGTTTTTGGTATCCACCTCTTCAATTGCAGTTTTTAAATCACCACTTGAGATTTTTGGCTTGACTTCTTGCGAAGCTTGTGGGCTTGACTCTTGCGAGTTAGGATTTGACTCATTCTGAGCTTGAACACCTTTCGATGTTTGTCCAGTTTGATCTGGTGCAGGAATTCGATTTTCCTTGTTGAAACCATCAGGTTTTTTGTTACCTTTTCCTTCGTTTGATTGCATTTTGAAACAATTTAATACTCTATGAGTAAGCTTTGAATATGAAAGTCTAGTTTGTCGCTTTGAAATTTTTAGCGCTTTGATCTAAAAATTGAATTGAATTAATTAAATTGTAATTAATTGAAATTGAATAAATGGGAATTTATTTATTGAGGTTTGGGTTAAAGGACAATCCTAGAATTTCTTCATCCGCAGCGGATGAATTTTGCGCTCACTTTTTCTAAGAATGATTTTGACCAACTAAAGGGAAGTGGAAATCAGGCAGGGTCTACCCCCTTTTTGCCCTTTCTCCTCCTCCTTCGTTGATTGGTTAGTGCCCCGCAGCCGGCGCTGCTGGTTTAGTCAGAGAAAAGAGAAAGAGGAAATAGTGTGTGGACAGCGTCCACTCTTTTCCTTTCTTCTGTTGTTGTGTGAGTGAGCGGCAGGATGGTTAATCCCCGACGGCTCTTCTCCACATATTTTTTGCATTTTCACGCCTGGTTTTTCCTTGCTTTGGCCTAACCAAAGTAAAAGTTCATCAACAACATTGTTGTTGTTGTTTTTTAATCGATTCATCGATTTTTATAGGCTTGACCTATTCGACTGGACAAAACAAATTTCCATTTCCAGTCGAGTTTTTGATGTTTTCCCATTTTGGATTTGGAAATATGATAATTATATTTTCGCACATTAATCTAATGTTTTTATGATGTTTGATCATTATTAGGCTGGAAATATAAATTGAATTATATTTTGGAAAATTGAAATGATTTTGAACCATTTTGCTTTTTATTCTTCGATTTAATTATGTTTGCCAACATTTTTGAATGAATTTTGTAAATATTTATCATATTTTTGCATTAATTGGATAATTAATTTGTTCCAATGGTTTATTTCCTCCATTGTTTTCTTTTTCGAGGGTTTCGGCCGCCGGCCTTTTGTGCTTTGTCGGCTTTCATCCTTTATTCTTTGCTGGAAGTTCTTTACCTTTCTTTGTTGGTTTTGAACTTTTGTAGGCTTTATGCTTTATTGATTTCTCAGCCATTTTGGCTCATTAAATTTGAATTTTCATAGCTATTATTTCACTATTTTTAAAGCTTTTTCTTTCTTTTATGCTTTTTGCTTGGGTCGTTTCTTTCTGACCTTAGTCTTTCCTGGCATTTTATTAAATGTTTTAATGGGTTTTTTTTTCCATTTGTTTATGTTTCGACGACAATAATACTCAGATTTTTATGTCCTATTGCCATTTATTCATATTTTTAATCCCTCGGTTAGGAATTTGTAAGGAATTGGATTTTATTCGTTTTCCTTTCGCTCAGGGGCCAAATTTTGAATAAACAAACACCAATTTGACCTTTGATTTATGCAAATTTTTGGAAAATTCCGCCAATTTTTAATTTGAATGCATCCCCCCCCAACATAAACGTTGGGTTGCATTTATTTGAATCCCCCGAAAGGGTTGCAGATGCTGTACACGTAGTCGGCAATACGTTTTGGTCTCAATACCCTTCCAAACCGACTTGTTCTCTGTTGGAGATTTTGCGATTGAATTTCATCAACCTTTTCGTTCTGGACATGCCTTTCATGTTTGTCCGCTTTAAATTTGAATTTAGGCGGGATTGAAAGATTTGAAAGATCAAATTTGACTTTTTTCTTTACTCTTTTTGATTCATTTTCATGATTTTGGATGGCTAATGCTTTATTTGGATGCATTTCTTTGCCATTTTTTGGAAATTTAATGGAGTTGGCCTTCTCTTCGGCTTCCTTACCATTTCTTGTTAGATTTTCTTCTAATTGCTCCTCAAGCTGATCCTCTTGATCTTGCACTAACTGATGATTTTCCTGGACAGCATTGTCCTCTTTGTTTTCTTGCTCTATAGAGTCTTCTTCCGGTATAAACCGCTTGATTTGATTCATGTGCACCCTTTTAGGTTTCATTCTGGTCCCAGGTGGTACATTGTATGGGATAATTATGCAATTCTTGCCATTCGGATGAATGCTTTGGACTTTATATAGCCCTTTCCATGGGTTTCTAAATTTCTTGTACTCTCCGACTTTGTGCCGAAAGTTTCTGAATAACACTAGGTCATTTTCTTGAATATTCTTCAACATAGATTTCTTATGCTGTTGTTGAGCCATAGCTTTACTGGCTTGCATTTGCGCTTCGAAAGCCATATTATGTGCTTTTGCCATTCTATTTGCCATTTCCTTTGGAAAGTCCTCCGGAATTAGTTCATGAAATGCACTTGATTTCTCATCTAGCATGTTGTCAAATGGAAATTTAGGGTCACGACCGAACATTAGATAGAACGGTGTTTCCTTTGTCACCTTGTTAACTGAGGTGTTATACGCAAATGCCACATACGGCAAGAGCTCGTCAAAATCTGCTCCGTCAGATTCTGTCATCTTGGATATCATTAATCTCCAAGTTTTGAAGCTTCTTTCTACCAGGCCATTCCCTTCGGAATGATAAGCCGTGCAGAATAACTTTTTGACTTTCAATAGCTCCATGATTTCTCTCGTCATTTCCGCTGTGAAAGTTGTTGCATTATCAGAGATAAGCTCATTTGGACATCCATATTTCAGGACTATATGTTTTATAAAGCTTTTCACAAAGGTTGAAGCTTTTGTGTCTGGTACTGGAACCGAGACTATATACTTTGTAAATCCATCCACAAAGTTTAAAATGTACTTGTTTCCAAGTTTGGTTGTTGGCATGGGCCCGCAAAGGTCCACTGCAACTCTTTGAAAAGTCCAATTATAGATTATGGGTCTAATTGGGGTCTTTTTGCCTGGCGCTCTCCCCGCTTGACATTTCGGGCAAGCTTTGTGCCAGCTTGTTAGATCTTTGATCTTAAAATACCAATCATATCTCGATGTCTTTGGTATTAACTTGTCCAGTCCCATGTGGCCACCACCAATGAGATCTGAATGAAATGCGTGAAACACACTTTTCTTGAGAGATTCTGGTACTATGTACTTTATGTTCTCTTGACCATTTTCTGATCGTTGTACTCTTACAATCCGATTATTGCGAATTTCACAATTCTTAACGTACCATGCTATGTCTGGATTACGTTTTTCATAATCAGCATTTAATCTGCGATTATTCTTTAGAATGTCAAACACAATCCTTAGGGTCGGATCACGTTTTTGCTGGTCCCTCAGTCTCATGGGATTGAGCTGTGGATTTCTCCTCATTTGGTATTGTTCAGCTATATTTCTACAGCTTAATACGATCGGAAAGTCCGTTTTGTCTTGCAGCTCGGGAAAATACCCTTGCCGTTCAATTCTGGACAATGCATCAGCCACATTGTTTTCTGTGCCCCTAACATGCTTGAGCTTGACATTGTCACCATACTGCATCAATTCGATTAAGAATCTGCTCAACATAGGCGGCAATTTTTTGTTAGGATTTTCTGGGTCCACAAAATACGTGGCTGGTTGATGATCTGTATGTACAATGGTTTCTAGGCCATGGATGTACAGATTAAATGATCTTAATGCCCACACGATTGCAGCTATCTCTAGCTTAACCGAGGGCCATTTCTTTTCGTTCGGATGTAACGATCTGCTTATGTAAGCTATTGGCTTAGCTTGCTTGTCCGAATCTTCTTCGGATTCTTTTTGCATGAGTGCCGCACCCATTCCAACCGTTGAGGCATCCACAAAAATGTGAAAAGGTTTCTCATAATTCGGAAAAATTAGAATAGGTGGTTCAGTCATTTGTCTCTTGACTTCTTCGAAGGCTTTTTGCTGTTCGTCTTCCCATTGCCATTTTACATCTTGACGTACTAGGCGCTGGATTGGTTCAGTGAGTTTCGCGAAATTGGCGATGTACTTCCTAAAGTAAGAAGCCATTCCTATAAAGCTCATCACTTGCTTGGGTGTCTTCGGGACCGGAAAGTCCTGAATTGCCTTTATATTCACTTTAGAGGGAGAATACCCTTTCTGGGAGATATCATGTCCCAAGAACGTGATACTCTGAGATGCAAAAATGCATTTTTTCGGATTTAGTTTCAGACCGAATTTCCTGAAGCGTTCAAACACTTTTCTTAAAGCTTCTAAGTGCTTTCTAAAATCCTTGTCTCGAGTATGAACGAGATTGTCATCGACATAAGCTTTCGCTTCTTTGTCTAATCCTGTGAGTACTTCTGCCATTACTCTTGCAAATGCACTTGTCGCATTTTTGAGCCCAAAAGGCATTTTGCACATTTGGTGAATTCCATCCTCGGTGATAACACCACATTTTCTGCTGGCATCCTCATCCAGAGGAATTTGCATGTAGCCGGAGCTCATGTCTAATGAACTGTACCAAGTACATCCTGCTATCTCCTCCAACACCGTTTCAATGTGTGGCAAGGGATAGTGATCTGGGACTGTCACCGCATTCAATGCGCGAAAGTCGATGCATGGTCTTTGAGATCCGTCTTTCTTTTTGACCATTACCCAACTTGAAACCCACGGCGTGTCTGAGGGTTTTAAAATGCCGTGCTTGATCATTTGCTGATTCTGGTCCCTGAGGTCCTCCTTTAACTTCTGAGGCACCCTCAAGAATTTTGCTTTCACTGGCACATCAGTGTAAGTTTTGATAGATACTGGTGTTACTTTCGCTTCACCAAGATCATATTTGTGTTTGCTGAAAATGTCAGAAAACTCTTCGATCAAAGCTGCTAATTCCTTTCTTTGATTGGGATTCAGGGCTGGACACGTCAAGTCCGGCTTGTAAGAAGGGTCTGCTTCCTCTTTTTGTGCAAGCATTATTATACTTTTAACCTTTGATTTGGGTTTCTTGAGCTTCTTTTTAGCTTCCTGAAAAATAGATTTTAAACCTGCAGAGGTTTTCTTGAGTATTGACTTTAATACTTTGTGAGGCTCTTCTTTTTAACGGGGCCATCTTCCCGTCTCAATGAAAATTTTGCAACAGACCTAATCTGCTGTTTACTGCGCGTTCATTCTGAACTTCATTATTCACCACTCTAACTGAGCTTTTGGAGGTGTTCTTGATTGGATAAGCTTGTCCAATTTTCATTCCCATCGGAATTTCAACATTCTTTCTACCTGGATTCGATATGTAGGCGAACGTTTCTTGCCCAGCTGGTAATATGGCTGGTTCACAATATGCTTGTTCAACGCAACCAGCATCTACCATATAGAAGCCGTCACATTTTTGTGTGCTTTGCACGTACACTGGTACTTTTGTGCTCGAATCTGCCTTAAGCATGTAAGAGTTGGTCGCTCTTACTGGACTCAATTGAAATTTGGCTGATCTTGGATCTCCAATTTTGATAACCACTCCTTCCATGATCATTTGATCATTTGGCGCATCCAATAAGAAGGGAGGATATTGCCGTAACGTCTCATAGGCGATTAAGAACAAGAAGGACGTTCTTCTGAACACATCATCGTGTTTGCAGATCAATGCTTCCAATGACCTTTTTGCTTTGCCGATCGTTAAATCGATTTTTGTTTTCCCGATGAACTCCACGCGTCCACCGACTCCTTCAGCCCGGCTCCTATGTTCTAAGGGAGTCCATGGTAGCTTTAATTTGGCTACTAATTGATCAGATATCACTACCCGATTTGAACCGCAATCAATTAAGATGTCGAGTTTCACATTATTTAATTTCGCTTCGATGACCATAAGGCCCTCTGAAATTATTGAATCTCTTGGTACAATTTTCTCTTTGTACTCTATAACATTCATGGACAATGTTGTGCCATCCGGTGTTTCCACCCTCTGCTGGCTCGGTACATTTGGTGCTGTGATTGCCTTCACATTTCTTGGAGCTTGAATGGGTAAATTCTGATTCGAATTTTGGTACCGCTCTCCTCTCAATCTATCAAATGGGATATCAAAATTCATTCCATTATTGTATGATGGGTTAGCTTGGCTATTCATCATTTGTTGAAACTGATTCATCATCATCATTTGATTCATCATTTTTGGGTTGAACATGTTTGGCTGATTCCACATGTTTTGAGGTTTATGCCCCCTCTGAGGCTTCGGGACTTGAAGTTGCTTCTCAACTTTTTGATCAATGGTGCTCACTTTCTCACTCAGTGTGACCATTCCATGTTTTAAATCCTTTATGTGCTCTACGAGCGGATTTTGCTGGGTGGGTGAATGCATAATATTCATCCTTCCATTATTTGTTGGTCTCGGACCATTCCTGTAGCCATTATTCCGGTTATTCTGATAATTCCTGTTGGCATTTCTATTGTTCTGCCAATTTTGATTGTAATTTCTATTACTTTGCCAATTCTGACTGCTGCGATCACCGGGTGCATATGCACATCCATTTGCATAATGCCCAGGCCGATTACATCTGTCACAAATCGCGATTTTGCATCGTTCCGTTCTGTGATTGCTTGCGCCACATCTAGCACAATTTTCTTTATGTGGACAACTTCTTCTGTAGTGCCCTTTTTGACCACAACCATAACAGATTGCATTAGGGTCATTCGGTGGATCAAAGTCCGGATCGTCTCTAACGATTGCTGGTTTCCTTGGCTGGGAAATTGGTACCCGATTTGGATTTGAGCTTGTCTGCTTGAAACTTGCAGATTCCGTTTCGTCAACCCCTCTAGCCGCATAGGAGGCTAAGGCTGTTTGGATTCGCTGCTCTTGACGAAGCTGCTTCGTTTTGAGCACCTGCTCGTGCTTTAAAGCCAATTCCACCATTTGGTGATAGGTTTTGATATTTGCATTCATGCCTGTTAAGACTAGCTGAAATAATTCATCGTCATAAAGCCTTCCTGCAAATTCTTGCATTAACATATCATTAATTACTTTCTGGTCGTAGTCCGAATAGGCTCTACGATAATGAGTGGAAAATCTTGCAGCAAAATCTTTCACTGATTCGTGCTGTTTTTGCTTGACATTACTGAGCTCCATCCTTAGAATGCTTTTATGCTCTGGAGAATCATAAATTCTTTTTAAAGCTTTGATGGCACTATCAAAATCTTTTTTATCTTTATCTGGCAATTCCTCGAATTGTCTTCTTGCCGATTCTTTTAGCTTGACTGTCAAAATAGCCAGTTTCTCGTTGCCCTTTAGACCTGGGTTAAGGTTCGTGGTATCATTAAATAATACTAACCAATCTAGAAAGTGAGTGCTATTGTCAACTTTAAAATCTGGAATGTCTCTATGGCTAAAGCCTAGATTCGACATTTTCTCTTCCGTACTTCCACCACCTCCAATGGCTCCCATCATGAACGTTTGTCCATCATCTTGTAAGGTTTCATCCTTTTCTTCTGGTTCCTCTTCGGAATTGTCACTTTCTTCACTAGAATTGTGTTCTTCTTCAACTTCTTCTTGATTCTGTTCATCTGCATGTACAGAATTTTGTTCATCCTCACGCTGAGTGGAATTTCTATGCGAGTTCGTGCTCCCATTTCTTGGAATTTCGGCATCTGAGATATCATTCCGATTATCTTCGATGTTTTCATCATCTTCTTCTAAGATGTTTTCATTTTGCCTTTGATGAGTTTCTTCAATCTCATTCTCTGGATTATTCCTATTTGGAGTTTGGAACAATTCATTTTGATTTTGCATTACTTGAGATGGACTTCCTTGACCATCTTTTTTATAATAGACATCATGCCTATGATTTTCAAGCTGATCTCTTGTCACAATCCATGTATGAATAGCATTGACTTGTGATTTTAGAGTATTAATCTCTTTAAATAAAATTTGGAAAGTTTCACAAGCTTCTTCCTCGTATCCTCTTCCTGGATTTTTGGTATAATGTCGAACCACTGGTGTTCTATCATCATATTCTGGTGGCTTCGGACCGCCATTAATTATTTGATCCAAACTTGGTAGCTTTGAGGCTAGCAAGTTGAAAAATTCAATTAACGTATCCTCATCCGGAACCGGCTTTGGATTTCTGGATGAACGATTCGTATAGTTCATTTGAGAGTTATTTGGATTTACCGACCCAAATTCTGGATTTGCTGATGCAAATTGCGGATTTATTGAAGCAAACTGGAAGTTTGTTTGATTGGGAACTTTTGGTAGCCCTCTTGAACTGAGTCCTTGAGTTCCTGACGAACTTTGCGGTGGTGGACTGTTCCACAGACCATTGAACATAAAAATGTTTCCTTCCTCATCATACTGGAATTCATCTTGATCTGAATTTTGACTTGATTCGGGAATCGAATAGTTTGGATCATGAACCCAATTATTTAATGTGATGCTTCCATCATCATTGTACAGAATTAGATTCTCATACTGCAATTCTCTGAGATCTTTCTCCTGTTCTTCTCTCGTTCGAGAATACCAGACGTAAGCATTATGTGTCTTCACAAGCAGCTTCACGTTTTTGTGCTCTTCAGCTAATTGGTTTGGCATTTCTTCACCGGGGAACCAATACCCATTAATCGGTTGAGCTTCAACAAGCCTTTGATATTTCCGATTTCTTCGTTCACAGACTACTCGTCCGTTTACTGGCATATACGGCCAACTCTCCAACTGCTCTTCAAAAATACCCATCTGGCTCACCCTTTGGCGAGTTTTGAGAAGATCCGCCCAATCAGTGTCTTCTTGAGGCCAGCCTGGCGCTGTTAGATATCCATTAGGTTCTTGTTTGAGTAGGCCCAAACTAAACCACTGGTCCAGTAACTCTGGATTAATTACGTTCATGAGCACATCATGATTATGCTTTTTGACTTGTAGGGCCAGCCATTCCCTATCTCCAATATAGGCTGGTATAAACCTGGGGAACAACAGCTTGTCCTGGTGCCTCTTGGCATAGGCCTCGAATCTCGGTCGGTCCAACAATTGGTGCTCCTCTCCCAATATTGTTTGAGCCAAATGTTCGCAAATTAGCCGCCAATTGTATGGTTCTTCCTTGTCTTCTTCCTCATAGATGACTCCCATTTTCGGCAAAAGTGCGTCCATTTTCGGTCCATCGGCATTCCTTGAGCTTGCCACTGCTTTTGCATGGTTTGAAAACATGTCGTCCATGCCATCAAGCAAGAACATCATTTCGGGATCCACAAATGGTAATAACCCGTTGTCATTGTCAGGCGAATAATTCCTGTTCTGGTCCGTTTCCGGATTTTGGCCAAAGCGATTTTCTAAATCCTTTGTTTCAGAAGGGGTTCTGACTTTGAATCGACCTAGCATTCCACTAGCGATTTCCTCCTGTTTCATGCTTCTACTAGCATTTCCTCTCGAACTTGTTCTCGATTGAACCGTTTCGTCAGCTCTTCTTGACCCGCTGTTTGGTCTTTGATTTGTTCTGTACTGCTCTCGTTCCATTCTTTCCAACCAATTTGGTTCTGAATCTGGAGAACTACCTAAATCCGGTGTTCTTCGAAACGTATATTCTGGCGAACTCTGCGATTCCCAGTTTCCTTGAGACTTGACTTCAGCCTTATTTTCCACTGCTTGCGCGTGTTTGCTTGATCCACTGCTCGCTGGACTGCTATCGGAATCCGACGACGAGCCTTGATTTACTTTTTGCTTGGCCTTCTTGGCTATAGAAAGATTCTTGATCCATTCCATTCTGGATTTGTCCAAATCAGAAAAGATGTGCTTCGGTTTAGCTTTTACAACTTTGTGAATGTTTCCACTCTTTTGAACACTTCTTTCCAAAATGTTTCTGCTCGTGCCCGGCTGATCCGGTTCATCATTCTTCCTGGTGTTTAGAACATCTCTATTCAAAATGTTTTGATTCCTGCCTGCTTGCGCAGGTTTTTGATTTCCTAGAATACTAGACGCTTGGAGTAAATACTCTTCATTCAGCGCATCAATCATATTTTGTTCATTCCGATTGATTATTTCCGATCTTGATCCAAATCCTTGAATTTTTTGCCATTGCTTTTCAAGCTCGACTTGTACTTGCTCTCTAGCTGCGTCTTCCATTCTTTGATGTAAAGTTTGGTTAAACCAGTTAGGAGATTCTGGTTGAATTACTTCAATATTTTCTTGATGATTACTCATTCGACTCATTCGATCAGGCGGTACCTGTACTGCTCTTGGACTTGTGGCGGATAAGGCCATCTTGTTGACTTTTAAGATGTCAATAATCTTCTCTTGATTCGATTCTAACTTGCGAATTTTGTTGCTAATTTCTTCAACCTTAGCATAGGTCTCAAATTGATTGCTATCCAACTTCAAATAGCTTTCATGCATTTCCAATTTGTTTTGATTGATTTCCCGATCAATTTCATTTTGATTATGTGCCAGAGTTTCTTCGACTCTGTCCATTTTTCCATTGATTATATCAATTTTTCCATTGATTTCTTGTACTGAATTCAGCATTATGTCCACTTTTTGCCTTGCACGGAGTTCCCTGGACTGACCTCCCTGGCTGGCCACCGGTTCTTCGGTGCTACCAGTAAGAAAAGGTGTTTTTAGTACCCTTGTTGGAGCACTAGGAACAACATTTCCCGGGTTACCTCATTTGGTGTTTTGTTGGATATTCTGGGAGGTTTGAGCCTCTTTTCTGGAATTCTGCTCGCCGTCTGAGTCATTCATCATGAATACTCTTCCCGGATCAGTGGGCTTCCACACTGATTGCTTCGACGTCCCATACCGCCGTTGCCAAGCGTTCCAGACGCGTTGATGGATCGATGCGCACTCACGTGCTTGTAGAGGTTCGACTGAATCGGAACACCCCCGGGGAGTCAGATTTGTGGACAGTTCAGTTTGCTCCTGGTCGGCCTGGACCAATTCTTCATCTGGCTCTCGCCAAATGTCTGTGAACTGCTGAGGTTCTTCTGGAATCTCTTCAGAGATTTGTGGTTCGACTCTCTCCTGGTCTCGTGTTCGCCGGGTCGGTTGCGAAACCTTTATTGGCTTCCCCGTTATACTCCCATTCTCGGTCATATTCATCACCTTCTCCTTGAGTTGCTTCAATCCTTTCAGGGATTGAACAAACTTGTCAAAGTCAGACGACTCTGTTTGAGGGATTGGTTTTGCCTTTTGGCGGGGAACCACCCCATTCAAGCTTGCGGCCTGTTGATAGGTTAAAACCCTTGCTCTACGAACAGTCTGGTCGGCAAATCCTTTGAAGCTCTTCGGCTTGAAACGAATTTGACTCTTGAGATCCAAATGCTTGGAACTTTGAATTGAAAAGCTGTTTAAGCCTTTGCCGGCGAATGTTTTGAGTCCTTCGGGGACTTGAACCATTTCTGGTTTGTTGCTCTTAGAGCCCCGGATGGGTTTTGGGATCTCGGGCCTTCCCTTGACCAATGATGTCAGGTGCTCATCCAACACCCCACTGTCAGGTGCGTGGCACACCAGTGATGTCAAGTGCTCACCCAACACTTTCTGACCTTTGAAGTTATGCTTCAAACCAACCTTGCTCGACGCAGAGCCTGGCATCAATTCCCGACCCAGTTCGACGGCAGCTCTATACATTTGAGCATCATAATTGCCACCTGGTTCTGTCGTTTTGGAATGACGATGCATTACTCGTATTGTCAATAAAATTGTTTTGTCGCAAATAAATATTTATTTTCGCCAACTGCACTCGGAGAGTGAGACGTTTTCAGAGAGGAACGGGCCGTTTATATAGCCGCCCTTGCTCTGTGGGTGCGGTCAATATTGGTCGCTTTGGCGCCAATATTTTGATGACTTGAAGGGTGAGAGGAAGAGAAAACTCTGCCCTCTTCGCCCTTTTGCTTGTGCACGTGCGCTGATTTCAGCGGACGTTGGGAAGATGGGAAGGGAGAATGACTGTTGCCGGCCTTTTCCCTAATCCTCTGTTGCTTCCTTCACCTTTTGATTGGCTTGGGAATTGCATTGCTGTGACAAGCAGCAATTTGGAAATGTTTTGGAAATTGAGAAGTAAGAATGTGAATGTTTTGGCTTGCCCCAAAACATCACACTTCTTACATATGCTTCAGGCCTTACCTGACTTTACTAGTATAAATTCAATGCTCCAAGCCTAAACTTAGCCTACGTAACGTAAGACCTGTGTGAACTGAATAGTCAAGCTTTTTGTTTAATTTTATGAATTTAGATTATGCTAGCCATCAGAATAATAGAATGACTTTAGATAGGTTAAGGAAATAATTTTTTATTATTTTTTAGGCATTTTGCATCATAACTTTGAAAGGTCGCCTAAACTTTTAATGGTCACTTTAACTGCGAATGATCGACTAAACTGCAATTGAACCAATTTAAAAATAATACCATTGAGAGCGGATATATCGAAATTAATGAAAAAAGCGTCGACTTCTTTTGCAATTGCTCTAGCAATTAATGTTTTTCCGCACCCTGGTGGTCCATACAATAAAATCCCTCAAATTTCGGTTAAATATAAATTATTTACCAATATTAAATAAACCTTTAGGAGAACTATAATAAGCAGACGGGAAATTGATTTTCAATTTGAGTAATCGCAAAGGAACAATTACATTATCCGTAATTTGGTCCAGAATGTCGGAATAACCTCCAACTTCATCCAAATCCGTACCTTCGTCTGGAAGAACTGTAAAATTTATAATTAGTAAATTTAAAATATCAAAAAAGGTTCAATTGCAGTTTGCGAACTTTCGCGGTTTAAGCGACTTTTCAAATTATCCAAAATTCATAAAAAAAAAATATTAAATGCAAATGAATGGAAGGCTAAATAAAATTTAGAAAATTCCCATCCGGCTCTTATCCATAACCGAAATCTTAACCAAATATTAATTTGGCATTTATTCATAAAAGTAAGCTATATATTTGACTAAAAAGTTTTAAGGCTCGGAAAAAATGTTTTACGTTGGACAGGACAAGTTTTAGAACTAGGAGCACATGGGATTTAGGCTAGACAAGGCAAAGATTAGGGATTGAAGCATGTATACGAAAGAAAAGTAGCCTCCGCCCACAATTTTTTTAGGTAAAGGTTATTGTCGATTTTGGGTCTCTTTTTGTGTCTGATTTTAGCATTAATAGTCTAAAACTAACTATTAAATGATGGTCTCTTATTATTTATTAAACGGCGGCTGGTCGACTAATCTTTGAAATAGGCACTCAAAATGCAAATGGTCGCTTAACAGCGAAAGGTCGGCTAAACTCCAATTAAGCCCAAAAAATCAAACCAAGTTGTGAGGCCATTCGAAATTCATATGAATTAAATGAAATTTTGGAATCTAATTGAAGTTTTTTGCGTAATTCATCCAACTAAATTGATTATTTGTTTAAATTAAATAAAATGAATGAACCCTGGCTTTGGCTTGTTTTTTCGATTGATATGTTGGATCTATAAATTCACTTATTTTCCAAAGAACAAAACCCATTATTGCTCCTTCAATACAGACAATTACTATTCTTTTAGCCAATTCTGATGTAAATACATTATTTCTTGGTGTCAAATAATTTTTTGGTGGAGACACATTTTTTCCAATAGAATTTCCCATTTTTGATAATCTTTAAAAATTAATTGTTTTAAGAAATTTAGTAAAATTTAAAAAAATGAAGATATTTTTAATTTATGAATATAAAATATCATTTATTTAAAGAAAGCAGAAATTTGCCTTTAGCTTTAGAAGGAATGTAATGAACGCGATGAGAAGATCATTTATTCATTCATTCATTCATTCTAACAGAGACAGAGAACATTGATGGGCGAAACATTGTAAGGCAGATTCAATAGAAAGAATTGAAAAGGTAATGAAAGACAGTGTGCTGGGAAATGTGGAGTATTCTTGCTGTTTATTTGGTCGGGAAGAGTGCGGAAATTGGGGTCATACCCTTCCAACGCATCTACAATTTGCCCCCATTCATCCATCAAATTTCCTCTTTTCCTATTTATCTTTGGTTTAATTACCCAAATTTGAGGTATTTGGTGTTTCCTACCCTCTTTTGAGTGGTTCGAAATAAATTTAGGAATTGCATTGCCCAACATTGTTGGGTGGTGCTTAAATTCAAAGCAATAAATGTTAAATAAATGAGAAACAAAAAACAAAGGCTTATTTCATAACAAATTAACTTAAAAAGCTACAATTCTCTATTGAGGATAAATTATAAAATAAATTAAAAATTTTCTTGAATATTTCTATTTTTGTCCTCGAGGAATAGGCGGGAATTAAGGGCGACAGAAACATTGCTGAAAGGCAAGGTTAAAAATCAACCAAATGGATTGATTGGAAAAAATAAATTCTTCAGCAGAAGAATGGGTAAAGAATGTGGGTCGGCGATTGTATGAATAATTGCATGATTTGCCACTTGCCGAATTGTGGGCAAATAAATAATATTTTTGGGTGACAATTGATTGTGAGGGAAAATGGCCTATGAATGAACTAAAATACATTTGAATTTGAAGAGGAGAAGAAAAGGTGGAAGTGGATATTTAGGAAAAGGCTTACAAATTCGGTGGATATGTTCCCCGATTATTGGCTGTAAGAATATTCTTTTTTTGCTCATAATATAAAAGTACATGAGAATGAGAATGGAATGAAATGTTTAATTTAACTAGAAATGAAATAGATAAGATGGTTTTGAAAAAAAAGCCAAGACCAATATGCTGGTCTTTTACTAAAATAAAAACTATTATGGCAGTTATTTAACAATTTGTTTATTTGCTAAGCTATTTTTATGCCTTCCTTTTAATTAGCAAATATTAATTATCCCTATATTCATTTACATTTTTTGGATTCTTTATTTTTTTATATTTTTCGCATAATTTTTGCATCTATTATTTTTGCATTCCCAATATTGATCCGCATTTGTCGTAATCCGGGAATATAAATGACAATGGCTGCAGAATATAAATTTGGAAAATTATTAGAATTAATGGGAAATTGTCTGGTGGCAAATGTTTGAATATTTTTGCTCTCAAAAGTCAAAATATATTATTAAAAGTTCACCATCAACAAAGAGCATAGGAGTATTGAATTTGGAATTTTGAATAACTATTTGTTATGTCCGAATGCGAAATAATAAAATAGTTTTATTCCAATAAATAAATAATACGAATTATAATTGGGATGAGAACAGAAAATAATAAATTGGGACAAAGTCAAAGACTGAGATAAATGTGGGGAAATGGGAATATTATTTGAAAAATAGACTTAAATTATTAGAATAAGCAAAAAATAATTATTGCAAATAAGAATTGTCTAACCATTTCCTCAGGGAACATCCCGCCTTCAGCAGCACAAAATCCATTCAAAATGACCATTGTCATTAAAATTTTTTGTTTTGATTTTTTTAATTTTATTTAATAACGACTTTGAATAATTTTTATGAGAAAGAGGAAAAAACGGTATGAAATATGAATATCAAAATGGAAAAGAAGTAGAGTGAATTTTTAGATTAAAAACCAAATTAAAAATTTACACATTATTTTTAATTTGGAGAATTTTTAATTCAAAAGGCCAAATGATAAATAAATGAAGATGAATATTGAGTAGAAATTGTGAAAAATTAACTAATTGATATAATAATTATATTAATTAATGAATGATGAGAATTTGTGCAAAAATAGATCAAATGGAAAAAAATTTCTTTAAAATAACATCAAAAATTATATCTGTTTGATCCATCTTCATTTTCTTATTATCGTTTCCCAACTCTCATTGTAAGACCCATTCAAATTCCTTGAATTGCCATTTATCCTTGCCAAAATTCACACGAATTGAATCGCCGGGAAAGCTCAAATTGATTGCCGGAAATAATTCAATGTTTGCAAATTTTGCAGGCAATTCGCCCTTCCCTGAATTTGTATTATTTTATGAAAAGTTGGCAATTTTATTTAAGCATTTTCAAATTAATGATTTTATTTTACCTTGTAATTTGACATTCCAAGTGACAAAACATTCCATTTTGAAATTTGAATGCTTGATTATGCCAATCCCAACAAAATCTTCTTTCTTGAAAAATACATCGTCATTTCCGAAAGCAATAAAATCTCCATCAATGGCTATCCCTCCATTGCTAAAAAATCCAATTGAATTTAAATTTTTCTCCCAATCAAGCCAATTGTATTGCAATGGAAAATGTTGGTCACAAAATCCAATAGAAATAGGGTAAAGCCTTAATAATTGGCATAAATTATTAACCAATTTAACCTTATAGTAAAATGCTAATAATTATTATTTTTTGTTCAAACAAATTTTTAAGCTAATAAATTTTTATTATTTTACCATCCAGGTTTGCCGAGAATTTGAACTTCAAAATAGAAGAAAATACGCGGTTTATTACCCAAATTATTTATTGGAATTGGCACAAAAGCTCGTACGAGATTCACTCCTCAAACGTAATAATTATTTAATTAAAAAATTATTAAAAGTCATTTTTACTTTCTGGGTCGAGATGTGTGGCTTCGAGTCCGTTCTCTGAAATGCTCAATTCCGGTCCACAATCATCTTTCTTCCATTTGTTTGTCTTCAATGCCTGTAAAAATTCATTTTTTTAAAATATTTGTTGCATTTTTTACCAATTTAATGTCTTTAATCATTTTGTGAACATTTCTTGCCAACAGGCCATTTGGCATTTTTGCAAGAAGAACAAAAGCATTTTCAAAAGACATTGAGGCGAATAATTCATTGACCAATTCAGTTGGCAATATTCGATGAGGAATTGAGAGTTTTTTTCTAAAGAAATTCAAAAAAAAAAAATAATTAAATTTATTTATATATCAACCAACTTTCTTCATATAAGTCTCAATTTTTGTGATCTTTTCCTTCAATTCGCGATTTTGTTCCTCCAATTTAATATTTTTATCTTTCAATCCAATATTTTCTTCATTCATTTTGCCAATTTCTTTGTTTTCTTCCTTCAATTTCTCAATTTCATTTTGCAATTCGATGATTTTATTCTTGATTAGTTGTTCCATTTTTATAAAATTTTGTGATTTATTTTATCTAAACAAATTAATTTATAAAAAAAAGAAAAGATTCCAATTATTATTCGATGGAGAAAAGACAAAATGTAATCATTTGAAGTAAATGCCCATTTTCTGTAATTTAGGGACATCATCAAATGTCAATGGCAGATTAAAAAAAAAAATAAAAATTGGTGAAATGTATGGGAAATAGACTTGGGGCGATTTGATATTTCAACCTTAATAAAGAAAAATGAAATTGCAGAATTTTAATAAATGAGACTGATTCTTTGTTTAGTTTTTAATTGGCTCAGGGAAATTTCCATAAAATAAAATAATTTTTGAATCTTTCATTCACCAATGGAATGTTCTTCACGTGATTGGCAGCTCTTTGTCATTCGTAATTTTATTTTAATATTAGCCCAGAGCAATTTTTCAACAATTCCCTGCTTTAAGACCATTAATTTTGCCTTTCAAATTCAAAAATCAAACACAAAGCATCTTTTGTGGGCAAAGACGTACATAGAAAGCCAAAAAGCCATTTTTATTTATTTTAATTAATTTATATGGTCAATTATTTATACATTTTTACACAACCAATACCAATTCAATTCGCAACAAAGGATATTTCTGAATAATTTTATATTTTTAAATTTCCTAAAAATTTCAAAAAATTTGTAATCCGTAAATGGGATTCAATCTCACCTTTTTTTCTAATAAGACTGAAAAATTCAAAATTTTAATCCTGCTTTGATATCATTTTTTTTATTAAATTTATAATTTTCTTTCATTTTTTCGAAAAATAAAGTTATTTATTGAATAATGCTCAGGATTCTTTACTATAAAAATTTATCTATCCGAAAATCTATGCTGTAGTCTTACAAATTAATTTCATCGAACTTTAAATTTAAAAATAATACTTTTTTGGCCAAGTAAATAAGCTAGAGGACCTGTCGAAAACAAGAAAAAGCTGGTTTCCAATTAGTGGGTCCCAATTCGTTCCAATCCCAAATTCCCTCGAAATTGTACACAAAATAAATGATGAGCAAATTTATTGAAATGCAATTGAAATGTGTGAAAATGCAATTGAAATGTGTGAATGCAATTGAAAATGTGTGATGAACAAAATAATAGAAATTGGTGATGAAAATAAAATTGTTGACGAACAACGTTAAAGCATTTTGGTTGGTTTGTTGAATTTAAGTGAAGTGAAAGTGAAGTGAATGAAGAATGAACACGGAGGAGGAACAAACTCCTTATCATCATTCTTCATCGCCACAAACGGCGGAAATTCTCATCGCCGCAAACGGCGGATATTCATCCTGAGAAAGGTGGCCAATTCCGCCCCTTTATGCTTCGATCAGCAAATAGAAATGAAAATATGATCAATGAACATTGAAATGGGCGAAAATTATGGAAATAAAATAAATAAATATGGAAATTAAAATATGAATAAAAATATCAAAAAATTATCAAAATTCATCAATTTTCGCTCATTTCCAACACTCCCCATTTGAAACATTTCCATTCGGCACATTTTGGACATGGCCATTTGGCACATTGTTGGCATTCATTCCTGCACATTGTTGATACCATTGAGAAGAGAGAGCCATTGGATGATCACAATCTGAAATTAGTCGCTGAACAACAAACTGTTCAACCAATAATAATGTTGAATATTTAGTTTGCCTTTCTAACGGCTTCTGTTCAACAAACAAAATTAGTTTCCCATCAAACGGGTACATTTTTACTAACAAATTATATTTCAAAAAATCGAACAATTTGAATTGTTTTTGAACAAAAAACTGAAGCACAAACGCTTTTATAGAATCAAATTTTTGTTTTTTGATTTCGACATTCATTCCATAGAATACCTCCCCACTTAATTTAATTAAGCTTGAATAATATTCTTTTAATGAATTAATTTTTATTTTTTGACGATTGGATGCCTCTATTTTGAATGGTTCTAGCCCAATTTTTGAAAATGGTTCAATCAAACTTGATTTATTCATGCAAATTATTTCTGAAAATCTTTCTTTCTTTATTTCAATTTCGTAAAATTCATTCAGGACTAACCCCAATTTAGTCATTTTATCTGATTTTGACCAATATTTATAGGTGTATGGACAAATCCAATTATACAAAAATAAAAATTGTTCACGAACGAACAAATTTTGTTCCAAAATGGTCGACTTTTTCAATTTTTTCCAATTGGCCAATAAAAAACTTGGTTTATTCTCTTCGTTCACTGGTTCACAATTTTGATCAATTGCTTCCAATGTTATGGCCTCCTTTACCAATTCTACATTCAAAGTTGCTGAATCCTTTGCACTCAAACGTGCATGAATTTGCCTAATTTTTGGATATTTCAATCTTTTCCAAATTTTAAATGTATTTGGCCGAACCCAATTCTTAAATAATTGATTGCCCTTAATCCTTTTTAGAATGAATTCACTATTATTAAGTGAAGTTGTATGATGATAATCGAACTCATTTTTCATGTTTTTATTTGATTTTGTACTTAATTTACCCATCAGCCCTAACGCTTTATTTAAACATAAAGAAAACGGGTTTGATTTCGATACAAACTCGCTTCTGTAATTCAGACTCTTTTCAAATTCATTATTTCTTTCAGTATTTCCCTCACTAAAAGAACTATCTATTTTCTTATTTAATCCGCAAACGGAATTTGCTAACTTTTCTTTAATGAATTTGCGAAATATTCCAATCTCTTTAGGCTTGTCCTGCACTAACGCAGTTTTTCTCAGAAATTTATTTGGGAATTTAATATTCTCATCCATCAAACTGGACAATTTGATTGGCAATTGTGCTTCTTTAATGACAGATTTGTATGAAACATTCGTTTCTCTTTTTCCATCATTAACGTTCATTAATTTTATTCCAAATGTCCCACTAACGGGATATTTCATGTTTAATTTTGCATTTTTCAAACCTTTATCATCAGCTAATTGCACAATTTCCTTTGGTTCTATGACATGCAAATTGGCAACCAAAGCATTGCATTTGTTCTGCGGTTCGATGAAATTTTGCACTTGATATCCAAACAGCTGCTGATTTTGGTGAACTGATTCCGCTTTATTTATTTCTTTTGCCGATTTTCTAATTGAGCCACTAACGACTAATTGTTTTGCTTTAAAGTATTTGCGCAGTCTATATTTTAATCCACTGAACGAAGCTTTCTCTCTAACGAGAATTGATGAACTTGGCTTTAAATTTTGTTTTTGAATTAGAATGCCCCTTCTAATCGAAATAGAATTGTGATTATTTTGTTCTTTAAAATTTTGATTAGGCTGAATATCCACGCTTTTTTGACCCTGTAATTGTTTCTTTTCATCAATTTTGATGGTCTGATTCACTGACAATTTAATTTTTGAAACGTTTAGCACCAAACTGCATGGTTCAAAATTATCATTAGCCTTTTGCAAATTGAATTTTGAATCAATATTGGTCAAACCAAAATTTTTTGGATCTAAAGTTTTGAACCATCTTCCTTCATTTTCGAACATTTTTAGAAGGAAATCGATAGCTATGTCATATTCTTCTTCTGTTCTCCCTACCCATTCTAAAAGAGGTTGGGCTGAATCTTCAAAGTTTCTTTCTAACAGTTCAAACTTTTCCAAATTGGTTAACGAATTATTTTGATGCACTAACGCATCAAAAGTTTCCCAAAATGGAATCCAATCTTCCCGTGACCCTGAAAAAGTCCGAAGTCTAATTTTGGTCTTTTTCTTAGCCTTTTCATCTGATTCAAGCTTTTCAAACAAAGCCAAAGCGTCATTATCCATTTTTGATTCCAAAATTTTAATCCTTTTTCCCCAAACAGTGATTTTATCTTTCAAAGATTCCAAAAGTTCTGGAATTCTTAATTGGTTGATCCATTCTTCGAACGAATTTTGAATTTGTTCCCTTTGCGGTACTATCGTCTTTCTCACAAATTCATTTGCTTGCCAGAATGCATCCAAGATTCTTTGCTCTAACGCAATTAGTTCATTGCAAAGCTGTTTGGCGCGAAAATATTGACGATTTATTTGATTCTGGGTTGATGTTGGCCCAGGGGGTTCGGGTAGAGCCTTGGCTAACAAGGCGTTTGCATTAATAGCACACCCCTGAATGATTAATTTGCTCGGTGAACTCATCACTGAATCATTAAAAATCCCAAAATATTTCTTAACAAACTAAGAATTTTGACTTTAATCAAACTAAAATTTAGAAATTTATTCTTTATCCAACAAAGAAAATTGACCTTTTCGAACTAAGGATTTTGATTTATTACTTAGCAAACTAAGGATTTTCAAAATTTTTTATCGTTCACACAACGTTAATTTGGTCCTTAACAAACTAAGGATCCTCCCACTTTATTTTAAAAAAAATTCAAAAAAATAAACCCACTTTTTCCAGCCAAAGGTTCCGGTCCGAGTCGCCACTTGTCGAAAACAAGAAAAAGCTGGTTTCCAATTAGTGGGTCCCAATTCGTTCCAATCCCAAATTCCCTCGAAATTGTACACAAAATAAATGATGAGCAAATTTATTGAAATGCAATTGAAATGTGTGAAAATGCAATTGAAATGTGTGAATGCAATTGAAAATGTGTGATGAACAAAATAATAGAAATTGGTGATGAAAATAAAATTGTTGACGAACAACGTTAAAGCATTTTGGTTGGTTTGTTGAATTTAAGTGAAGTGAAAGTGAAGTGAATGAAGAATGAACACGGAGGAGGAACAAACTCCTTATCATCATTCTTCATCGCCACAAACGGCGGAAATTCTCATCGCCGCAAACGGCGGATATTCATCCTGAGAAAGGTGGCCAATTCCGCCCCTTTATGCTTCGATCAGCAAATAGAAATGAAAATATGATCAATGAACATTGAAATGGGCGAAAATTATGGAAATAAAATAAATAAATATGGAAATTAAAATATGAATAAAAATATCAAAAAATTATCAAAATTCATCAATTTTCGCTCATTTCCAACAGGACCCTTAAATTGCAAATAAAAATTTAAAAAATTTTGGCCTTGAAATTTCCTTCAAAATCTTAGTAAATTTTTATAAATTTTATTACATGAGATTTGTGGCCAACAATAATTTAGGATTTTCACTTAAAAACTGATGTTTCTGACTAAGCCCATGGCATTGATGCAATTTTGGAATACCTTTATTATTTTAGGTAACCCTACTGATACCATTGGAGATGTCAAGAAACTCATAGCGGCTCAGACAGGCACAAGTTAAGTGTATATATTAATGTTGTTAATTTGAAAATGAATTTATTTTAGATAGGAGAAGATCGCTCTCAAAAAATGGAACACAATCTACAAGGATCACATTACTCTGTTGGATTATGAGATAAATGATGGATTCAACTTTGAACTATATTATCAATGAACTTAAATTTATTATGAATAAATTACCTCAATAAATAAACATAAATTAATAATTAAATCACATAGAAAAAAATGGTTTTTGACCGACCAAACTAAATCTTAAGCAATTCAATAAATCTAGATTATCAATCGAGAGAAGAAAATCTGAGCCAAGAACCATCTTTCCTATTCCATTCACTCTTCCCCTCAGTAATTTTCCCCAAATTGAATTCGCAGATATGCTCTTAGGCATTCATTAAAAATTCTAGTAGATGAATTCCAGCAAATTGACGTCGCATATTGGATAATTTTCTTTCGCGTTTTCTGTTGAGGCATTAATTTGCCATGAAGGCCTCTTCTTCCTGCATTTGCTTCCGACAATCCACGAGAAAAAACAAGTCTATTCCATTATGAATCCCAGCGGAAAACCCATGCCAATTCCATCCCTTCATTTCGTCCATTCACAAATCCTTATTCATTGCCTAATAAAAAAATTTAATTACTTGAATGTTTCAGACATCCCTCTTCAGGCGATCATTAGCAATTTTCGTTTTCATTCCTTAACTGACTCAGAAAATCATATGCATATTATTAAATCCAGCAAAAAAGACAGGGAATGTATCAAAGGATAAAATAATCGAAAATGGAATTTATTTTCAAATTTTAAATGAATTAACAATTAAATGAAAATTGAAAACAATTATTTTAATGGGTCCGAATATTATACAAATTTTAGGATTTTAAGCATTTTCTAGGCCAATAATAATAGAATAAAATAAATAAATATTTTCCGAATCTTCAACTCATCTTCAATTCTTCATCACTCAAAAACTTGATATGCCTAGCCACGAATGTGTTGCCTTTTTTGGTAGAAAATGTAGCCTCCAATGGAGAGTGCGGCGCCGAGGACGAAAGCAAAAATGGAGCAAATTGCCAGAGCTGAGCCGGAATAGCCAACAAAGCTTGGTGGCGATGGTTTGGGTGAAGGAGTAGGAATTGGGGCAGGTGGCCAACTTGGGAATAGGCTGGATTGTGTGCCAAACATTGAGCCGGAAATATTCTGAATGGATGGAATGAGAAGTTGCATTAAAATGATTTTGTATTTGCCCTATTCTGATTATTTGTGTTTTTGCACTATTCTGATTATTTGTGTTTTTGCCCTATTCTGATTATTTGTGTTTTTGCACTATTCTGATTATTTGTGTTTTTGTACTATTCTGATTATTTGTGTTTTTGCACTATTCTGATTATTTGTGTTTTTGCACTATTCTGATTATTTGTGTTTTTGCACTATTCTGATTATTTGTGTTTTTGCCCTATTCTGATTATTTGTGTTTTTGCACTATTCTGATTATTTGTGTTTTTGCCCTATTCTGATTATTTGTGTTTTTGCCCTATTCTGATTATTTGTGTTTTTGCCCTATTCTGATTATTTGTGTTTTTGCACTATTCTGATTATTTGTGTTTTTGTACTATTCTGATTATTTGTGTTTTTGCATTATTCTGATTATTTGTGTTTTTGCACTATTCTGATTATTTGTGTTTTTGCACTATTCTGATTATTTGTGTTTTTGCACTATTCTGATTATTTGTGTTTTTGCCCTATTCTGATTATTTGTGTTTTTGCACTATTCTGATTATTTGTGTTTTTGCACTATTCTGATTTTGTATTTTTCCTTATTCTGATTTTTTGTGTTTTTGCCCTATTCTGATTATTTGTGTTTTTGCACTATTCTGATTATTTGTGTTTTTGCACTATTCTGATTATTTGTGTTTTTGCACTATTCTGATTATTTGTGTTTGTGCACTATTCTGATTATTTGTGTTTTTGCACTATTCTGATTTTGTATTTTTCCTTATTCTGATTTTGTATTTTTCCTTATTCTGATTTTTTGTGTTTTGCACTATTTTATTTATTAAAGTTTGCTTTTAGTATTTAGCAATAATAAAACGAACCCAATCCTTCTTCGTCTGTTCCATCGGAATTCTAACTTTGAATTGATTTGCCCGAATTGTAGAATTCAATGCAGCGGCCGCCTCTTGCACGCTAATTTCTTTCTGAGGGTGAAAATTAACAAATTATTATGAAGAATTAATTTTAATAATTAGAAAATTAATTCAAATAATTTGAATTAAAAACGACTTACTTAAAATATTAATGCAATTTATTTTAATAATTTTTCTCATTTATATTTCCCCCAATTATTTTCCCCACCACCTTCAAATATGCCGTTTTTGCTGGCTTGATGCCCTCCACCGGTCTTCCAATTGAGAAAAGTGCCACCAAAATATTGTCATTCCCATTTCCCGTTCCAGTTGCCAATTCCTTCAATTTCAAATCGACAATGCGCAACTGGGAAATATTGGCGGCAATGGCCAATGCTTGGGCAATGGCGCCCATCGCCTCAGCGCGGCCA
This sequence comes from Pratylenchus scribneri, assembly GCA_030063045.1. Classification (NCBI taxonomy): domain Eukaryota; kingdom Metazoa; phylum Nematoda; class Chromadorea; order Rhabditida; family Pratylenchidae; genus Pratylenchus; species Pratylenchus scribneri. The sequence continues at coordinate 90,209 of JAQSEB010000106.1, read as the reverse complement.
ATTGTTTGATCCAATTGGGAAAGTGTAACTGCAAATAAAAAATTTAATTAAAATGATTTAAAATTTAATTTTTTTGTATCTCGAATAATATTTATTAGATGGAAAATTTACATTTTTTAATTCTTTAAAATTTTTACTAGAAGAAAATAATTTTTTTGTAACTTATAAAATTTTTATTCGATAAAAATTTAAAATTTTTTTCGCACAAATTTTGGTTATATTTTCCTACAAAAAATTTGAATCAAAATTTTTACTTACTAATTTAACGTTCAAAGAAATTTGGCTTTTTAACTCCATTAAAAATAGAATTTCCGAAACTCGCCATTAGCTAATTGCACATAAAAATCGCTGCCTTTGCTTGTTCCATTCACTTCATTTGTTGGCCTTTCCAATTTGATACAAGGCCGAATTAGGGAATGTAAATTGCGCCATCCAATTCCCTCCAAATCCGCTGGCATCCTTTCTTCAATAATAAAAATTCGTTGTGATTCCAATAGTCCTCCTTCCCCTTCATTGGTCCCATTGAATGCCAAAATTGAGTGGAATTTTTTTGTATGGCCGTTTTCATCGAGGGAAAGTTGAATTTCCACCAATTCTTTTGCAGTTCCATTTGTTACTTCATTTCGTTTGGCCCATTTTTGTCGTTCCTTTGGTCGAATTGTGGAATAAACGGCCAATGGTTCGTCCGTTTCCGAAGATTTTACCTTTATGCGGTAAATGTAATTATTTTTGGTATAAGTGATTATTAGAATTAAAATTAGTATTTATTTAGGTTTTTATTTTTAGATTATTCCAATTAATTCCCTACTCCGCTTCTCTAGTTGAAGTCTACTTTCCAATAATTTAATTAGGTCTTTGGGCAGATGCCATTTGAAAAATAAAGGCCCCAAGGCCACTCGCCACTCATGAAAAATATGTTATTTCCTTTTTAAAATCCAATAAGATGAGAACTCTGCCCTAAGGGTAAGGATTAACCTTCCGAATTTTGATAACAAAAAAACACTATTCTATATTCTTGCATTAAAAATTATTATTTTTTCCTTAAAATAAATTACCGTAAAAGTAAAACCTCTTTTAATTTACCACTATCGATTATGTGGACCTAAAACTTTACTAAATCTATTATAATTTTCCAAAACTATCCATAAATTAAGGAATTAGAGCCCAACTTTCCCAATTTTTGGGGGTTGAAAAATAATTCCCCATGCGGTATTAAAACAAATTACAAGGTATATGGATGGAGTCTGTGCTAAAATAAAATTGCAGAGTCGAAAATAGATTTTTGCATTTGAAAAAACAATTTTCGAATCACGGATGAAAATAGATTTCCAGATTATAATCGAAATTTCCTCATACCCACCTTTCCAGCGTAATAGAATGCATTTTTGGCCATTCGCTGCCTTCGTCCATGCCAAATCAGTGTTTCCTCGGGATGAAGCATGAAAAGTATTTGGCCAGGGCCATCGTCCTCCTCATCTTCCAATGTTGAATCGGGAAGGGTGGTCACATCCGGTGAATTCGGCTCAATTGGACCAATCGACTGACAAGTTCCATTTGAGGCAATTAAGTATTGAAAACCTGGGGAAAAATAGGGAAAGAGGAGGTGAATTGAAATGAAATGTTTTGGCTGGATGGAAAATGAAAAAATTACATTTTTTGGAAAAAATTAAGTAAAATTTTTTTTGAAAAATTAAGCAAAAAATTTTTGAAACATTAAAAATTTTTGAAAAATTAAATTTTTTATTTGTTTCTGAATTACAAAAAGTTCAAATTTACTAATTTAAAATTCAAAAAATAATTTTTACCGTATGTAAAATCGTGGATTATGTGGCGAATTGTTGGCCATTTTTTGTCTTCCGCCAATTCAATTAGCTCCGTTGATTGCTTTTGCGGGAATATTTCTGGACTGTAGGCCACAATTCGCGATTGGGCATCGTAGAAATACTAAAATAGGAGAAAATTTGAAGAGAAATTTAATGAAAAATATTTTATATTAAATTTAGAGAAAAAATTGATATTTTGTATTTTGGGTTCTTAAATTTTCTGACCATATTTTGTCTGGTTCTATGCTTTGATGCCTCCTCCATTCTTGTGGTGGAAATTTGTGCCAAAAATTGGAATGGAAATTGAACGGGCAAAGAGGTTGGGGGCATTCCCTGGCAAAAAACGCCGGATGGGGGCTGAAATTTGAGGAAGAATTAATGAAATTTTTTTGATATTTCAAATTTTATTTGGACTTAGTAAAAAAAATTTTGCTAGTCTAAATTTGGTAGAAAATGAAATTGAAGAAAAATCTACATTTTAAACCGAAAAGGCAACTAATTTGGCTTTTTCATTTTATGGAAAATTTTTCATCTTGAAGTAATTTTAAAAATTTAACCGTAATAGTAAATTCTCTATCAGCCAAATGGACTCGATCCAGTGTAACAATGTCCAATGAGAGTTCATCAAACATGGATTTGACCGATCCATTGGAAAAAGATGGAAAAAATATTAAATTAAAAATTGTTTAAAAATTTTTAACCTTCGTAGAAAACCAAATCCACCGTGTAAACCAATGGATTATTCCAATATGGGTTATAGGGCTCCTGGGAAGTGTGATCGCCGGCAAAACGAACATTCAACTATGAATAGAAAGTAATTAATTTATTCTAAATATGTTGAAAAATGTCAATGGAAAAATTTTGTTAAATTTACTCATAAAAATTATTTTAAAAAATTTTAAAACAACTTTGCAAAAGGCTTAAGATTTACAAAAAATCTAAGTTTTACGACCTTAAAACTTCCAATGTAAAAAAACCTGAAGATTCAGCCCATGGCCTGACACATTTTGGACACATCCTCGCCAGCCGACCACCTCAACGCCCATCACACTCTCCTCAACATCGTAGATGGTTCCATTATATTCCGGGAAGGCCACAAATTTGTTGAGTAATTCACCGAATGAGGCCTTCTCCTCTGCCATTCCCATTGATTGAAGAAATTGTCGGGACAGGGCAAATGGATTGTTGAATTGGGTGCCATTTGGCAGTGCTCTGCAACTTCGATTATGCACCAAATGATGGGCGTCCGGCATTCGGTAATAATCTAGGAAATATAAATAGTGAAATTATAATTGGATTTTGGATGCAATATCTTTAAGTTTTAAGGCCACCTTAAGTTTTTTGGCCATTTTTTGATTTGGCCGAGCACAAGGTTTTTGTGCCATTTTAAGTTTTTAGTTATCTTAAAGTTTTGCCAATCCCTAATGAGCATTTAAGGTTTTGTTCCATCTCAAGGTCTTCTGGTCCATAAGGTTTTTGATTAACTAAATTTTTTTGCTTTAACTTTCGTTAATGCTGGCTGATATATAAACAAGCAAGTCAATCTCAAGATGTCTTTTAAAGAACAGAAAATGTGATTAGCAAAATTGATAATAATTTTAAAATTTCCTTTCTTCTAAATGTTGGCATGTTTTATTTAAGTTATACCAACTTGACCAAAATATTTGATTCGTCATTTTATACTCTTTAAAAATAATACAATGAAGATTATAAGGCCAAAATAAACAAAAAGATTGAGATTATCTGAGTTGTTTTTGACCAGTAAATCTAAGATTAACTAGAATTAGAAACCTTCATAAACAATGCTGCGATTGTACCAAATTGTTTCCATTTTTCGAGTCCATTTGCGCACAACCAATGTTCCATCAAAGTTTTGCTCGACAAATTTGGCAGTTTCATTCGCCTTAAGCCAATTTGTTGAACGGATTGTAACCTTAAACCAATTTATAAATTTATTTATTTTAATCGTAAATTGTTCTTTCTTACTTCATAATTTGTGCCAAGATCCTTGGTCACCGGAAATTTGGGGCTTGGAACTTTTATTGGTTTTCCGCATTCAATTTTGATGGCGAAAATTATGGAAAAATTTAGCAAAGAGAGTGGCAAAATAAATTTAATCATTAAAGCCATTGTTTTCATTTTATTCGTAAATCTGTGAATTTTTAAAAATTGAAAAATTTTTGGCTCTTGGATTAATGATGAATCATTTCCCATAAGCCATAACCCATCCATATTACGTTGTCCGCCCTTACACTAAAAAATCGAAAATGTTATCTTAAAATCACTAAACCAAATCTCTAAATTTAAATGGCTTGCTTGTTAGGATCAGAGAAGAGAAGAGAAAAGAGACCGAAGTATAGAGAAAAATAGTGGGCAGACTCATTTTTCTTTGTAGCGATTTTGGGTAAAGGGATTTTTAATCAACATTCATATGACGGATCAAATCAAATTGCTTGCTCTCTCAATAATGATGGAATTGGAATGTGTATGTGAGAAAGAGAAAATTTGTTTATTAAAATCTAATGGATGGTATTTAATTTGGCAAATAAATTATTGAAAATGGCAAATAGAGTATTTAATTTGGCAAATAGGATTTTATGTCGTAAAAGTATTGAAAATGGCAAATAAATTATTGAAAATGGCAAAAAGAGTATTTAATTTGGCAAATAGAAATAAAATTATTATCGCACACTATAACCGGTTCAAACCGGTTTCAATACTTACCCAAACTGGTTTAAAATATTTTTTATGATAAAAACCACTTATTTTCTACCTGAATAATAATTATAATAAAGAAGGCGTCTATAAAAACAATTGGAAAATTCAAATATTTATCGACTTCATGCAATATAAAATAATAATAAGCTCCTGATCAAAATGTTATACCAGTGAAATAAAAAAGACTGAATTAATAATGGATAATTGAGCAATATAATAATGAATAGAAAGTCAAAAATTGAGTATTATAATGTCGAATAAAATAGATTGAAAAATTGTTAATTATGCATCAATGCCGTTCCTCCATGCACCTTCTTTGGACGGCCACGTTTGCGTTTCTTCTCGATCAATTCAGCCGTCACTTCGGGTGGATATTCTGCCAATCCATCGGAGCACATCCACATCACTGCATGCTCACAGGCCTTTTTTCTGGCTCCTTCATAGCAATTGCACTTGTAGTAATCTTAGTTTGTAAAATGGCCAATTTTTAAAATAAATTTTTAACCAGATTACCTTGCCAAAATTCGCATGGTTCAACAATGTGGAATTTTGTCCTGAGTGCCATATATGTTGGCCAATTGGCAAAATGCAACCCTTCCGCATTCCGGATTGTTTCTGTATCGCTGGGCCCACATGTTGTTGAGCAGACGAGCGGCCTCAAAAAATTCTTCTTCTGATGAAGCCTAAAAATTAAAAAAAAATATTTTTTAATAAATAAAAATAATTGCCTTTTGCAGAAAATCAACTTCCGCTAATATTTGATTAGCAAATGGGGCCACTGCCTTTGGTTTGAGTTTTTCTTTTAGACTTTTCATTGCATGAAAGAAGCAATTCGCTCTTTTGCACTCTGGAAAAATATTTTGTTGCGCTATAATATTATTTTTGTCTTAATTAAAATTTACTATTTTACCTTGGGTTATTTGTGGAGCAGAATCAGCTTGAATGACATTTGGTTGGTAGCCAACGGCATTGAAGAATTGCTCATAGGCCCATGTCGATTCATCAGATGCAATGCCGAGGAATGTGGGAAAAAATTTTAAGATTATGCATTTATTAAAATGGAATCAAATTGTTAAACCCACAATGACGGGGAATCCATATGACAAAATTTTGTATGTGGCGTCCACATGAAGAATTGGCCATTGCTTTTGATCATTAATTAATTTTTGTGAAGACCAAATTATTATAAATTTGCTGCCTCCCTCAATAGTTGAATGGACGACAAATGGCGCATTTCGGTCGATTGGAATTTGTCCATATTTTTCAGCATAAGCCTTTAATTCTTGAACACTAATTGCTTGGTTGTAGCCGCTCTTCAATTTTTCATAACCCATAAAATTCTCAATTTTAACCAATTTTGGTGCACTTCCACTCTGCTTCTTAAAATTTTAACATTTACACTGTATAATGAAAATTCAAACCAGAAAAAGATCTTGAATTTGTCCTGCAGTTGATTTTGCAGCCATTTTTTCTCGAATGAATTCTTTTTCTTGTGAAGATAATTTTGTTGTTAAAATTTCGTGTTCATGTTCGCCGGATTGCTCAACAACAAATTCACCATTAATTTTCTTCACTTTAATCGATGCTGCACAAAAATTTCCAGCACGCCTTGAATAACGGCATTGAAAATATTGTGATTCAAATTTGATTCCATCATTTTGCATTCGAAGTGCCCAAAAATCAGAATTTAAAGTGATCCAATTTTGGTAATCCTCTTCACGTTGAAATCGTACAATTTCTTCGTACAATTTCCTTTTTCTTGATGGTTGAATTTGGTTTTCACTCATATTTCTAAAAAGTTTATCAATTAATTATCTGCATGAGAATAGAGAAAGCAAAATTAAAATAAAAAAGAATTTTATTATTTTAACCATAAAAAATATTTTAAACCAGTTTGGGTAAGTATTGAAACCGGTTTGAACCGGTTATAGTGAGCGATAATAATTTTATTTCTATTTGCCAAATTAAATACTCTTTTTGCCATTTTCAATAATTTATTTGCCATTTTCAATACTTTTACGACATAAAATCCTATTTGCCAAATTAAATACTCTATTTGCCATTTTCAATAATTTATTTGCCAAATTAAATATTTCCCAAATCTAATTAATAGTCAAAAATATTCGTTCGAAACATCTAATAAGTTTTTTGTATGAAATGAAACATCAAATCTCAAACAGTTCTGAGCAATTCGTTAAATTGTTTATTGAATTGAAAAAAGAAAATAAAGTGAAAATTTTAAAAAATAATGGAAATGGAAATAATTAAAATTAAATCCAAAAATCTGGAGATTGGATAGGTCAAGGCTTTAGGTGTGAAAAAAGGCATCAAAATTCATCATTTTTTTTTATTGTTTTCTCTTCTTCATCCAATCACGACGAACACCAAAATGACAGTGAAAATGAGCACATTGAGAATGGTGACAATCAAATGCAAAAATTGGAAACAACACTTTTGGGTTTTGTGACGGAAAAGGCACATTGCCAGGAAAGCACCCAACCAGCCGCCGAGCAAACTACAAAAAATGAATAATTTAATTGGTTTTAATTTAGTTATATTCCATATAATTCAGTGTATTTTGTCATCTTGGTAAGAGGAGCATTGCCATACAAATGTGTGGGAGTGGGACCCAATACCAATACATGGTAAATGTTAAAATTTTCCCTCATGGCTGGCATAAATTGTTGGTTTTGGTTGGAAAAATAGAAGCTAAATTCATGTGCTTAGCATTCCAAATATAGGATTTCGGAATTAAACCATCGAAATTTTAAACCTGACATAAATCGATAAACCATTAAAGATAAGCAAATTATGCAAGTTTTTAAGCTGTGCATCTAAAACCATTACGTTAAAATTCCAAATTCAACAGCTCAAAAAAATACTTTCCTCGTTTATGAAGGGTAAAAATGTAGCATAATGATTTTATATTTTTTTGGCTCAATTAAATAAAATTAAAAACCTCATCATCAACAGTGCAAATTCCGATGTTCGCCAAGTTCCATATTCGGCACTGCGTTTATCGAGCAACCATTTCCAGCAAGTGAAAATATTCAGCACCGCATAGTAGGGCAAAAGCACATAAATCAAAAGCCATGTGGCTGCCATTTAAAATTTATTGTTTGTTGGCTTAAAAACCTGCAAAAATTTTTGGGGAAATTTTATTGAATTTTTAATGTTAAAATATTTTGTATTTGGCGAATTAATTTAGCAATAATGAAGGAATATTTAATGGATTATTCGCAGCCAAATTTGTTACATTTTTGAGAGAAATTTGCATAATAGAATATGGACGAAAGTGAAAGTTATATAAAATTATGGGATTTATTAATAAATTTCTAATATAAAAATGAATTTTTCCTCCATAATTCCGAGTTTATTTTACACTCAAAATCATAGAAAATGTGTTCAAAAATTTAAATAAATTTTGTTCGAATTTTTGGGTCTCTCTAAATTGTTTATCCAGCTTTCCCAAATTGTTATTATTCTTTAATAACTTTCGTCCAAAAATTCATGGGTACTCAAATTTTTTTTACGAATCAATTTAATAAAAGAAAGGGAAAATAAAAATATTTGAAAAATTTTGGGTAAGTAAATTTGATGCTATTACTTATTATCAATCAATTTCTTATCGATTTTTGGCCCTATTATAATGGAGATAATGGGGATGAGATGGAACCATGGACGATGAAAGAAAAAATAAAATAAATAAAACAAAGAGGAAGATAAGAACTAAATAAGAAGGTGCTTTGCATTATTTTAATGCATAAAGCTTATTTCTTTCACTAATTTGGGGGTGTTTTAGCCTCTAATTTTATTTCCTTATTTAACTTTTTAGAGGGCCCCGGGTAAACCCGGGATTGTTCAAAATGGCCCGGGTTCCGGGCCCGGGTAAAACCCGGTCCGGGTCCGGACTCTAGTAAAAAGAAAGTAAATAAAGGAAATTAAAAAAAAATATTCAAAAATTTAAGAGATTGGCAAAATTCAAAAACAAATTTAAAATAAATAACAACGAAAAATTATTAAAATAGTCAACAAAAAAGCGTAGATAATCAAAAATTCATTCCTTCCGTTTTTGCCTCAATTTCGGTGCGTTTTCTTATGACGTTTACAATTATCATTGCTGACAAATTTTCTCTCGCATCCGGGCCAATCGCATTCAAATGGCAAAGCTGAAATATATGGGTATACATTTTTATAAAATTTTAATTTAAGCAAATTTATTATTAATAATTATTTAAATTCACCCACTATGCTTTCGAACATGCAAATTCAAGTGCCATTGCTTCGAAAATGTTTCGCCACAATGCTGAAAATAAAAATATAAATTTAATTTAAAACAAATTGCCCCTACTTCACAAGACAGTGTCATCTCTTTTTCCTCTCTGTCAACTGAATTAAAAATTTAATGATTAATTAAATTTCTTAAATTTAATCACCTCGATGTCGTTTCCTATGATTTTGACAATTCGCTTTCTGACTAAATATTTTCCCGCATCCAGGCCAATCGCATTCAAATGGCAAAGCTAAAACATATGGAAAAATATTTTAAAAAAATTATTTTTAACCCACTATGCCTTCGAACATGCAAATTCAATTGCCACTGCTTTGCAAATGTTTCTCCACAATGCTAAAAATTAAAAATAAAATTTAATATAAAATAATTGTATTTACTTCACAAGTTGGCACCATATTCTCCAATTCCATAGCACTTTCTTCCATTTCCATCATTTCCTCATCTTCTTCATTTTCATCTTCCTCATCCTCCACCTCATCTTCTTCTTCATCCTCTTCAATCTCCTCAATAAATTCTTCGTCCTGAATCAGGGAATAGTCCCTTTCCAACCATTCCTTAAATTGTTTGGCCCGTTTTGTGCAATAATCGGGGGCCATTTTCATTGTGCAATGGTAGGTGTCCAAAGCATGAAATGGATGGCTGTGGAAAAAAAAATTATGCGAAGAAAAATTTAAATTTATTTTACAATTTTACATTAAGATTTAATGATTTTACAATCGAATTCAAATTAAGAACATAATGTTTATTATTATTATCTATTACCTAATGAAATTAATTTTAATTAGATTATTTCAGAATTTTTTGCTCTAAAAAATTAATTCAAAAATAAATTTTGGAAAAATTTTTTGGTTACAAAAAACTCTTTGTATGGAAAATTTAAATAATAATCCCAATAGTTTTATATAATATTAATATTTTAATTTGATTAGTATTTACTCACAATGTCAGAATGGCGCTCCCATCGGTGGGCAACAAAAAGTCATGGTTGAAATCGGGGCCAAAAAATGCGTGGAAAGATTCACTGAAAAATGGGGGAAAATTTAAAAAAAAATTTTCTATAGTAATTAAATCCTCCGAAATTTTATTATAAAGTTAAATATAAAATTTTTTTAAAATCAGGATACTAAAATTTATTTTTTAATTTTTTTTTCTATGGGAATGAAAATTTTAAATAAAATAATATTTTCTTCCATAAATTCCCTTCTAAAAATCTCACCGTTCACGCAAAAATTTTTCGCGAATATCCGGCTGCACCAAATGAGTGGGACAATCGATGAAATGATCGCAGATGAGGTAGACAAGTGGCACAAATGGGAAACCATTGAGTTGAAAGAAGCAATCAAAACATTCATAGCGGTAGAGGCGATTGTGGGCAACGGATGGGGCCGGCGCTATTTCATCGTTGTCCTTAATAAGAAGAGGAAAATTATTATTATTATTAATTCTGGGTGGAAGTTTGTTATGAGTTTTTTTATTGAAAAAGGCAATTAGGAAGGAAGCTAAAAAGTATGAATGGCCTCAATTTTGTTCAATATTTATGCCAATTTTTTGTTGGACAATGCCAAAATTTACCATTGATATAGGCACGAGTCTAGCCAAAAATTTGATTTCGGAGAAGGGAATCCAAAAAATTGATTTTTCACTTGAGTTTTTATTGGTCAGGACAGATAGTCTTGAGATGAAACACAAAATTAAAAGCAAATATCGCATTAAAAATTATTGAAAATTTCAAAATTTTGATGAAAATTTAGTTCGAATTTTTTTTGGATATTAAACTCATTTTGCTTTTTACTTCGTTTGGGGTTGGGGGTTTCCTCCAATCTCCAAACCAACCATCATGCATCACCCATTACTTTGGTTTGGTTACGAGGCTAGTAGCAGGGCACACATTTTAAAATATTGGCAATTACCTTATCCAAGGATTGGGGCATAATTTGGATAAAATAGAGACTAGAAAATTATATTTGCCGGGCAGCGGGCATTAATAATATCAATATAAATATTTATGGAAAATCTTATTCAAAAATATCAAATTCTGTGGATTTGGTATTCTCAAATTTCACAAAAGTATCAAATTAATGGATTTAAAATAAAAAAAACCAGAACTGTCTGTGTGATCAGTGGATGCCAACATTTATTGATTTGTTTGAGCATTTTCTTTTCAACGGCACTAGATACGGGCTTGAATTTGAATGGATGAATTCGGAAGAGCATAAGTCGATAAAATTCTGGGCACATGTAGCCAGCGGATTTTCGATGTTTGGCGTGAACCATTTCATCAGGCAAAATCACAAATCGGGAATGGAGTGTGCTAAAATAAAAAAATAGAATTAATAATTATGAAGAAATTGCGAAATTTAACAACCGATACCGGCTAGTCCAACTTGTCTTTCGAGAGAACTAACTAAAACCTCATCAAGGACTAAACGCTGAACCTATATTAATGTGTTACAAAATTATAGAATACACTGTTGGTTAATTTTAGCTACAATTTTATTTAAATTGATTCAGAAATAATGAACCTGTTTCAATAAAACCACTGAAAATACTCATAAGTATTAATCAAAAGGTTTTAAGCAGTGGCGGTTCTAGGATTTTTCCAAGAGGAGGGGGGGGGGGGGGCTGCGCAGCCGAAAAAATCACAGCACCCCGGGGTGCTCTTTCAAAACTTTACAAGCACCGAGAAGTGCGAAGTGCGAGCGAATACCGATTTTTAGGTCTAAAAACCGAAAATTTTGAAAAATTATGAAGTTTTCTGGAAAAAATCCGCTAAAAAATATAATGTGAGCGCCGATAGGCGCGAACGCGAAATTTTTTTTGGTTTTTAGTCTAATTTGTAAAAAGAACTCTTATTTTTTTCTCTATAACCCCATGGCACCCCGGGGTGCCACTCCCCCAAACCGGGGGTGCGCACCCCCTAAAACCGCCACTGGTTTTAAGTTTCATCAATTCTTGAACCAAATAAAATAAGTAGCTATAATTAGCCAAAAGTCTACTCTTTAATTTTTACAATAATCATCAATTCAGTTTTCAGTCCTTGAGTTAAAAGCGCGCGACTAGTACAAGTTGAACTGGTCCAAAATTTACTTGTCACTCGCACCGACTAACTTATTTAAAATTAGAAGGGATAAGTCAAAAACAGAGTTCCTGATTATAATTAAAAAAAAATGCTAAACTAGCAAAACCTTGTCCAATTTGGATATTTTAAATCAAACTTTTCTGTGAAATATGCACAAACCCATACCATGGTATTTGCTCTTCATCATTTTCTGTGGCCGTGGTGGTCAGTTCACAGTTTTCCATTAGCATTTTCGATGTTCCCGGCTGTTCTTCGCGGTTGCATTTTTGCAATTGTTGTTGACCACTTGAACTTTAATAATTTGGTACCATTAATTAGCTTTTATTATTAAGTAAACCTTGACATTTGCGACTCATCATCATCACCAAATTCATTTTCGCTCTCGTTCTCGTCCCAATTTTTCATCATTGTTTTCGTCGCTTTATTTTCTGTTGTTTTTCAAATATCGCTTAATTAATTTCAATACTTAATCTAAATTTTTAGATTTTTTGAAAGCGTAAAATAATATGAAATTCAATAACTTATGGATTTGGTATTAGGATAAATTTTTAATTAATAGATTTATCTAGAATTGGAATAATCAATGAAAACGGAAAGGATTTCTTTTTTTCCGGATCTTATTTAGCATTAACAAATGTTGAAAATCCTAGAGTCAAATTTGTGAAAGGTTAATACGGCAAAAAAAGCGTTTTCCTATTTTTCGGCTTTTAGATTCGTGCCGCCGCCGCCACCGACCCGACCCGACTCCGCATTAAATTTGTTGTTTTCTGTCATCTCATCATTTTCATTTATTCCCTTTTCCTTTTTTGTTTCTTTTCTCTATTCTCTTTTCCAAAAAAACGAAATGCCAAAAATTAAAATTTAAAAATTTAATGAATATTTTTATTACAAAAATCAAAAATTTAAAAAATCTTTATTAAAAAAAGCACCGAAAATTACTAAAAAATTTAAATAAAAAATTAATTTAAAAAAAATAAATTTAGGTTGGCCGCGCCTTTCTTCGTGCCACCGCCCAACAAGCCGCCCAATTCAATGCAACCCCGCATTTGAATATGGCACCGCCGAGCGAGTGCAACTTTCGGTGTTGGCCCAACAGGGCATGAATGCATTGGATCAGGCGAAATTGGCCGAATTCAATCGACTCCTCCTTTCCATCAATCAACAATTCACTCACACCCAATTATGCGGGGAACCGGGAAAAGTTATCATAGATTTTTGGCAAATTTTAGCAAATTTTTAATTATTTTCCCCAAAATTGATTTCATTTTATTAGAAAGGCTTTCAAAATTTATTGTTTTTCCAGCTCCAATGGACGGTGATAAAACTGCCTGCCTGCTCAAATTCTCCGACATCCCGGCAGTTTTGAATGGGCCAAGCGCAGATGCGCAGCAATGTTTGGAGTTATGGCAGAAATGGCGCCTTGCGGCTGGTCCAAATTTGACGGCCAGCTATGCCGAATTGGTCGAATTGAGTAATAAAGGTCAGGTGCATTGAAACAATAGTGGATTAAAAATTTCCAGAAAAAATTTTCCAAAAAAAGTTAAAATTGTTATCTCCGGGCCTACCGGTTCTTTGATCATACCTTTTTAATTTTCCAAGTAGAATGTGCTTAATTATTCCAAAATAAATTGTGGAAAAGTTACTTAATAAATTGACAAAAGCAAACTCAAAAATAGATAAATGAAAAATCTGAATTATCCGCCTAGAAAAGCGTAGATGAGAATGGGGAAAGAAGATGTGTGTCATTGGGTTAATTATGATGGTCAGCTTAAATATGCCTTAGAGAATGATAATAATAATAATCGTCAGAGAATTATGAAGTGGCCAACAGGGATGGGGTCGAAATTTCGATTTTCGATTTCGATCGTCGAAATTTCGATGTTTTAGTTTCGTTTCGATTTCGATTTCGAAAATCGTCGAGTTTCGAAAAAATTTCGAAAAAGGCAAAGGGCCTTTGCTAGTTTCAATCAAAAATTTGGTGTATTTTTTGAAACGAATTCCTTTTTTACTTAAAATTTTCTTATTTTTGCTCAAAATATTTAGTTTTTAATTTATTTTTCAATTATTAAATCATCAAAATATGTTTTATAATTGTTTTAGGATTAAAAAATGAAAAGTTCAAGATTTAATAATATTATTTTGAATTAAATGGCCAAACAATAATGTAACATGGAAAGAACCGCACCTAAAATAATCATCGAAAAAATCTACCAATTAATTTGTCATTTAAAAAAATATCAAATAAAACCTTATGAAAAAAAAACCAAAAATTTCTTAAAAAGAAAAGCTAAATTCGGTTGGGTTTTAGGCATTGGTTTCATTGACATTATTTTAGCCAATAACAAAAACAAGAAAATTTGAAAAAGCTTCTTTTATTTCATCAAAATGCTAAACCCTAAAATTTTATTTTTTAAATATCATTGAATATTATTTTTTTGGATAAAAAATTTCACTTTTTTCTAATTTCAGAATTTTTTTCAATTTTTAAAGGATTTGGAAATTTTTTTGAAAAATTTCGATTTTCGATTTCGATTATCGAAATTTCGATGTTTTAGTTTCGTTTCGATTTCGATTTCGATTTGGATGCGAGTTTCGATTTCGAAGCAAATTTCGATTTCGATTTTTTTAAGTTTCGACCCCATCCCTGGTGGCCAATGGACATCAAAATGAATTGGGCCTTGGGCGATGCCTGGGGGTTTTACAACATAAAAGGGGAAATTGTATTGGATTGAAATATTCCGGTGGGCACAATGTACTAGAGTGGAGAATTGTATTTTACGATAGGATAATTCACATGGAAGATTTTAGGCATAAATTAAATTCAATTAATAATAATAATTAAATGATTTAAACTTTTTGAGCTTTGTTTATTCCATAATAAAATCCATTTATTCCATAATTCTATAATTATTTAATTTTTTATTGAATTAAAATATAATAATTTTTAGATTTTTAAATATTTTTTATATTATTAAATTCTTGAAACAAATATTACAGCAAAAATTAGATTTTATTATTTTGATTAAATTAAATGAATTTATTTTAACTAAATATTTTTATTTTCCAGTCTGTGCACGAGGCAATTTCTCAAGGTGGTAGGTGGCTCAATTCCATGGATTAATGCCTTCGAGAAATTGACTGGAAGTCGACAACTTGGTATGGAAAAAAATTATGAAAATTAATTTGGGATTAAATTTAAATTATTTAATAATGGATGCCGGACCAATGTTGGAATATTTTGAACCTTTGATGGAATGGCTGAAAAATACGAACAAAAATGAACAACGCATTTTGGGATGGCCAAATCCGAAAGGCGATCCATCCACGGAGTAAAAAATATTAGAAAGAGAAAAAATAAAATAAAAATTAATTTCAATAAAAATATTTTTTGATCATTTATTTTATAAAATATATTTTTAAATATATTTTTGTCTTCCCATCACAGAGCGGAATTGCCGGAATTGCACAGTGAATACCAAAATGAGAATCAAAATCAACAATGGGCCAATGGGGACAGTGGCCTGGGATTGGGCTCGGATGGAAGCGGAGAGCGCATTGCATTTCCGGGTAAAAATATTGTTAAAAATTTATTTTATATTTTTCTTAAAAGGCCAAAAATGTGAAAAGGGCCAAGAATGTTTGTTGGACTCCCAATGCAATGGAACAATTTGTGTTTGCCGTGAAGGCCTTTTTACGCTAAAAATTGCCGACTCATACAATTGTGTGCCCGGTGATCCGGCTAAGGTTCGATTTTAATGGAATTAGTTTTTTTTGGAATTTTTATTTATTTTTGTTTCAGAAAAAGTTTATAATATTTATGAATTATACTAAAAAAAATAAAAAAAAATAAATTCGGTTCATAAAAAATGTATTTAAAATTATTTAAAAAGAATTGAAATTTAACTACCCAAAATTATACTAAAAATTTTTTAGCTTGGCTTTACGAATGACAAGGGAGGACTGGTGATCGTATTGGATCCAAATGAGGGTAAGGATGGAACCAATTGCAATGGCACATCAGAAAAAACAAATGGAGGCCCTGAAGAAGAAGATAGGACGAAAATGTCTTCATCAAATGGAAGGCAAAATATGCCGACAGACAACAATGATGGAGGTGGAAAAAAGAAAGTGACGGCAAATGGAACAAATGGCACGAATATATCAAAATTTGTATGGACAATTTTGGCATTTTTGTTGTTGACTTTAATTCCCTTTCATTTTAACCAATATTGAATATATATTATTTTTATTTTATAGATGAATCATAATTAAAAGATTAAATTTCAAAAAATTAAAATTCCAAGCTCTTCAATTATTAATTGGTCTCAATTTTATGCTACTATTTTCGTTATATGAAATGTCGGCAACATTTAATATGGGATAGATCAAAATTTTTTAATTGTCAAAAAATTATCTGCTTTTAATTTAGAATTATTTTGATCAAGTTTAATTGTCTATTTTAAAAAATAAGACCATTTATTTAAATTAAGGTAAAATTAAAAATGAAATCAAAAAATTAAGAGTTAAATTATATTATGTTTTAAATAATTTTTAATCTTGAACTAATTGTTAAAGTAATATGAAAATTTTAAATCCAATATTTATGGTGCCGATGCCGACAATTTTGGTCGAGAATTCGAGGCACCGACACTTTAGGAATTTCTAATTTTTTTTATTATTTTATGCAATTTACCGGCAAATTTTATTTATTCAAACATATATTTATTAATTATTATTAATTAATCTTTTGAATACTCCAAATTTAAAAAAAATATATTTTTTTAATATTGTTTTATTTCCTTAACTTTATATCTTATTTGGACAAAAATTCGGAGGCACAATTATTTTGTAAATGAAATTAATTTTGTGAATCAAGTTTTCTTATTCGAATGCTTCCTCTGAGTTGATTGAATCAAATCACTTTTTGTATTCTTTGAATCATAATCACCGTATTTGGCGAATACCCTAAGGCAAAGCATGATTCAAATTTTAAATTCACAAGTACAAATTTCACCAAATCTATTCTATTCTAAATTTGGGAAATCCAAATAAAGAGTAGAAAAATCCATTTCCTAATTAAATCAAATTCTAATGTACAAAGTACTTTAACCTTTGTATTTTGCATTGACAAATGAAGACGAAGTAAATAGAAAAAATATAATTTTAACTTTTTTTTGAAATATTTTATTCGAATTTGATATAAAGTCCAAATAATTTTCAAGAATTTGTCTTGTAATTTGATTTTTTAAATTAAATTTATTTAAAATATTTTTTCTTTAATTTTTTAATATTATTTTTTAAATGAATTTTTCTTATTAAATCTTTTTTTATTCTTAAAATTTTATTTTTCATAAAATTTTTTAGCCAATTCACATCTCCACTTCTGCTGCAAAAGTAAAATAGCATTTATAAAAAATTTTTTTTGACAAAATAAGAAAGGACCAGAATAAATTTTTCTAATGAGAACTTTAATTAGATTTGGTTGACAACAAAATTCCATCCATTTGAGCAATCAAAATACAAATTAATTAGGTTGTTTTCGATGAAAAAAAATAAAAAGGGAAATTTTTCTTAAAATAATAAACGAATGAAAAATAGCTTTTACTTTTTTGTTTTTTATCAAAATACAATTTAAATTAAAAATGATCATTAAAATTATTTTTATTAAAAAATGAAAATAAAATATTAAATTTCTTCGAAACAAAATAAAATATAAAAGAAAGACAAATTTTTGATAAAATAACGAATCACAAAATTATTTTTATAAAAAAGGAATATTATATCTTCACTAAAAATAAGAATTGTATGTATATTTTTAATTATTTGAGCTTTGACATTTGAGGATTTGAGGATTGATTTTTTTGTAACCAAATCAGAAATTTTTATACAAATTTTTTTTTCTTGGTTCTTCGCCTATTTGATTTATCAATTTTCTCTTTTAGTTCTTTAACTAAATTTCCGATTGTAGCCAAAATTAGATCTGACAAATCACCATTTTTTGCTGAATTAAAGTGAGTTGTTTTTAATTTAATTTGGCAGAAAACAGTTTAAAATTCCTTTCTAACATCTAATTAAATCATTGTGCACAATTGTGCATTGTGATTCTTTAATTGAATGAGGTGGTCCGATCGAATAATTCCTTCTATAAATACTGTGTGAATTACCTCTTTCAAAACATTTTCCAATCACTTCTAACCCTTCTAAAATCTTCCAAATAAAATTTAAAAATGACTAAATTTATTCCAATTACGTTTCTAACTTTAATTTCCCTAATTGCTTTTCTGCAATTTGATGACACATATTTGACCGCTGATGCTCAAGTTATTGCGGACAGATTCACTAGTGGCAGCATTATGAACAATTTGCTTTGGGGCCGAAAGAGAAGACAAGCATTTGCCGATGGAATGACCAGCGGAAGCATTATGAACAATTTGCTTTGGGGCCGAAAGAGAAGACAAGCATTTGCCGATGGAATGACCAGCGGAAGCATTATGAACAATTTGCTTTGGGGCCGAAAGAGAAGACAAGCATTTGCCGATGGAATGACCAGCGGAAGCATTATGAACAATTTGCTTTGGGGCCGAAAGAGAAGACAAGCATTTGCCGATGGAATGACCAGCGGAAGCATTATGAACAATTTGCTTTGGGGAAGATGATTAAAAATTAAATATTTTATTTTGATTCAAAATAGTGTGAAGTGAATGTGGAATTTGTGATTTCTATCCCATATTGCGATCTTTAATTATAATTAATATTGTTCTTCATTTATTTTAAATAATATTAAATAATAAATTTTTTTTTTCACAATTCATTCATAGAAAAAAGTGTACGTAGGGATGCTCTTGTAAAGGAGTTTTGTCCCCGTAGGGATTCTCTTGTAAAGGAGTTTTGTCCCCGTAGGGATGCTCTTGTAAAGGAGTTTTCGGGTATAAAACTCCCTTCCAAGAGTATCCCTACGGGGACAAAACTACCTTCAGGGATTCTCTTGGAAGGAGTTTTGTCCCCGTATTCGTCCATAAATATAAGAAACGATGGAAAGGAAAATAATTCGAATAATCCCGATAAAAATGCAAGCTTTTTAATTTATTTCATCAAAAAATTAATTAGATCTAAATTTGTTATGGAAAAAATGAATTTTTTGTTTTCATTTTTTTCGGAATCAATCGAAGTGAATAGTGAGGGAAATGAACGTGATAAAGTACAAATAAATTTTGTTTGAAAAAGATTTGAATGTAAATTGAAAATTTTATCAAATAACAGACACTCCAATTTTTTATCTTTTCTAATATTCAAATTTACCCATTCAATGTGATTTTTTTGTTATTCCAATATTCAAATTAATTCTGTTTATAATTAAAATGGGAATGAAAAAATAAAATTGGAAATATATATAAAATGAATGAGGAAATAAAAAAGTACAAAATTGTCCGAATAAAAGGGGATAGCCAAATTCAGTTAGGTTGTGAAAAATAAGCCCATTTTAGGGGTTAGACTCAGAAATTCCGAACAAATTCGCATCAATGCCTTCGTCCATATTTGTTGCTCTGCTTTTTGTTTTCCTCACATTTTTGCCTTCAGCCCTTGGCGCATATGGCTCTTTGGGTGTTGATTCGCCAAGTTTGATATCGGCTGCCAATTTTGCCACCCTAAATTCGCAGGGATATGTGAGTGAAATCTCATAGATGGCTTGGATTTTAACTCTTAACCAAAGAATTGATGTTAGAATAAATTAAATTTTATAGAGAATATTTTTCATTTTTTGCCATATTTTTTTAAAAATTTTTTCCATAATATTTCTGAGTGATGAAAGAAAAATTTCCAGATAATTTAATTCAAAAAATTAGATTAAAATATGTATGAATGTTGCATCCATTTTTTAAATAAATTTTTAAAGGGCTAATGTAACATTTACCAGGATAGGTTACACACACATTTTTAAATATTGACTGACCATTATTGGCAAAATAAGACTAAAATAAATGGCATATTCGTGCTTAATAGTCAGTCAAAATAACTCTAAAGATATTTTTGATGAATTTTCTTGAGGGTTAATTCCTTTATTAATTTTCAACTTAATAAACTTTGCCTAAAGATCCATTTTGTTGGTCAATATTATGATGGAAGCAAGGCGACTGCCGGCACCTACAGTGGATTGAAGAAAGGCATAAATGCGAATGGCGTTCAAAGCATCATTAATTCCGACAATGGTGATTTATTAATTAGAAATTATTTGTTTTGGGCTTGGGAAGAATCAATAATAGTTGAAAACATATTTGAGCTTATTTATTAGGCATTTTTATGACTGAAATTTAGACTAAAATACTTTGGAATTTAGTTTAATAAATTGGAATTTAGTCTAAATACATTGGAATTTAGCTTAAAATACATTAGAATTTAGCCTAAAATACATTAGAATTTAGCTTAAAATACATGGCCCATGTTGATAAATGAAAGAATATTCGATTTCCAGGAGTAAATTACTATTTAATTTTTAGTTTTTATTCACTTTTTTATTATTATTCCTTCTTTAATTTTATATTCATTTACAGCGCCATCTGCCTCAACCGATGCCCTCCATGTCCCATTGTATGCGCCGAAGACTACCATTACCGATGTATTCTATTGGGGTGTGCCAAAACCGTACAGTAGTACATATGTCCAAGCACGCGCCCCAATCGACTATATGAACGCAAGAGGTGGCCGAATTGGTCGAACATTCATTTTGATCAGCCAAAGTGCTAGCTCACAATGGTCCGCAACGCCGGCACAGAATGTGGCCTTTATGACCGAATTTTTGAGCTATTTCCCGGTAAATTTGATTCAGTATTTTTAATTTTTGTTAATTTTTATTAGGTGCCATTGGGCCCACAACTTGGCATCATCACAAATCAAACAGATTTTCAAGCGATTTTTGGCTCCGGCTATGTTCCAAAAGATTCCAATGGTAAGGAGAATAGTTGGACAATTTTTTGATGACCTTTCCTTTAGGTACCATCTTCATTTATTTCGCCCTTTTTCAATTTTAATAATTTTTTCCTTTGGCTATATTCAACTATAATAGGGATTAGCATATCTGAAGTGAAGTCAATCTTCTTGAAACCGTTTATTTTTATTCCTTCTATTCAAAATTTTTAGAAAATTTTAATTTTCAATTTCAAATTTTTCTTAATTAAAAAATTAAAAAATTTTAATCAAAAAAGGTTTATCATTTCAAGTGAAAATATTTTCGCTCTATTTCTTTTTTAAAGGACAATAAGTAGAAAATGTATAAAATAATCTTAATAGAAAATATTTGCATTTTAGGTGTTGTCCCACAATTGATGTTGACCAGTTGCAATGGAAATCCGAATTTGGATGGACCCACCTATACTCCATTCAATGGATTCCAGTAATTATTGAATAATTTATATTAAAATTAACCAAATTTTCGGCAATAACTTTGATATATGTAGAATTTTTTAACAATTTATTGTCAATCTTCTTAAATTGGTAATTAGAATTAAAGGTTGGCTTAAGGATTAATCATGTATTCCCTCAGGATCTTCTTAAGAATGCCACAGGTCAGGATAGAGTCATCCAACGATTGGTAGGCTTCCATTGAGGTTGTTAAAATTTTTTTTTTACAATTAACAGATAATTATTGAATATTCTATCAAAAAGATTGATTAATATTAAAACGGGCATTATGACCAAAAAAACAATGCAATTTTTTTCATAATATTTAAATATTAATTATTTTTTATTTGCAGGGATCCACTTCAAGTGAAGCAATACAATTGCAATGTGCAAAATTTGAATGGATTTACCGGCGTCACAGGCGATCAATTTTCATATTACCAATAAGAGAAAGATTGAAAGAATGCCAAGGAATAACATTTCTTAAAGAGGATCAACAAAAAGTGTAATTGAACAGAATTATATAATGTTAACAAAATTATTTATTAAAAATTAATAAAATTTAAAAAATGTATTCACTCTTTCCAATCTCAAATTGCTCTCTAGCTTCCCATTAATTTCCAACAAAAGATGTTGACTTTGATTGTTGAAAGAAATTAATTTTTCCAAGGGCATTTTACATTAGTAGATGTGATTAATTTAATATATTGTTAAAAAATTCTAGAAGTACATTAAATAATAATTAAATAATTTCTGGTTGATTAAACTTTCTTTTGTAAATAATTTCAAAGTTCATCAAAATATTAGGTTAAATCATTAAATTTTTACAGACATTAAAATTATTTATTAATATTGCATAGAAATTGAGTATATGTTATTTATTTTATTATTCTTCCATCGTTGGTTTTTGCTATTTATATGTCACTATAATTTGCAATAAATGGGCCATGGCGGATCACAATCACGTTGGCAAAATCCATTTCGAACTGCTGCTGTATCGAAATTCATATTGGAACTCTGCTTATTGCATGCCGATATTTGTTCATCGTAGCTGTAAATACAGCATTGATATCTGCTGGGGGAATTAATAAATAATATTTTTGTTCTATAAATTAAAATAGTTTTAACCATATAAATATCAATAAAATTGTTTATTTTATTTAATTTTTTGTCATAAAAATTACATTTTATTTTCATAGAGACTCCAGCAGAATAAATTCATTTGACTCGACATAGTCAATCTAGTCTATGAAATTTTAATTTTAAAACAATTTTACTCTATTTAAGAAGTTGAACCATTGTTTTAATCCAATCCATTTTGGTTTAGCAACTTTTGCTTAAGCATAAATACCACTCTCAAAATGGAATTTCATAGATTAAATCGATCATATCGAGTCGAACGAGCCTATTCTCGAGTGTATGAAATCTAAGCCGAGATCATTCAATTTTTATTTAGACTAGTTTTCAGCTAATCTAGGAAAAAGGCAATCCCCAAAATTAAATTTAGCATACACATCACCTCCAATTATCTGCTCCATACCATCCAGTTCCATCGCAATAATCGCCACAATCGGAAATGGTAGTTTGATAGTGACACTCATTTGGAACACCATGTTCAAGGCAACATATGCGATTGTACCAACCATCCGTAAAACATTCAATATACTTTATGAAATTTAATACACTTAATTTAAATTATTTTATCACCTCATTTATAAAAAATCCCAAGCACATTTGACAATTCCAAGCAAGCCATCCCGGGGGATATTTGCAAGCTATAAATTGTAATATAAAATTATAAAATCATTGAATTTAGTCAATTATGTCGGAAAATAATATTTTATAGTTATAATGAGTTATAGATTATGCTTTTTAAGATAAGTTTTATAAAAAAGTCAGATTTGGCCAAGATTTATGGCCTCAAAAATATTAGTTTTTAGACCCTAAAAATTATGGATAAATTCAATGTTAATTGGCATTAATAATAAATTACATATTTGCCCTCTCACCTGTCAATCGCATTTCATCGGCATCACAAAAGAGATAAAATGGACACCACATATGGCGTTGCCAACAGCATCGATCAAACTTCAAATCGGGCGTGCATTTGTCATTTGGCATTGACAGAGCAGTAAGCGAATTTGATTAGGACCTTTACAAAAAATGAACTAAAAATTGCATAAAAATGATTACATATAAATGAAAAACTCATCAAAAGGCAATGTCAATATAGATTAAATAAATAAGAATTTGAATGCTAATATTGCCTAAAAGGGCAAATTTTGAATATTATTACGCCAATATCAAAGAAAATTATAAAATAAAATGTTTTTGATTGAAGAAATAATTTTTTTATTACATTCCTTTTCACTTATCAGTGACAATGCCTAATAATTTTGCATTTTTTCTACACATTCCCTATGATAATTTCCAATTCATCCTTTTCTCCGGAAGCATTTTGACAATATTTGGGAATAGGAAATCAGGTAAATTTGAATTTAACCGATCGGTAGGGAATCTGAGTTTTTTTTTTGAATTTTCAACCATCTGGAACTTTTTCGACGAATTCGGCAAATTTTTTAGAATCTGAAATCCTCACAGAATTAAAAAATCGATTACAACAATTTTTACTTTAACTCATAATGGTATAAAAATTATGATAAATTCGAAAAGGAATTTAATTAATTAATTAATTAAAATTTTGACACGATTGTTTATTCAACGTCATCATAAATTATTAATTATATAATTAATAAAGCAAAGCTGATTCATAATTTTTATTATATCATAAATTGATTAAATTATTGGATAAACGATTTAAGCTTTTTTAAATTAAATGCGCAATCTCATTAAATGAATTCACCGTGAAATGATGGGCTCTCCATCCATTGAAAAGTGTGCCTTAAATTCGGAAATGTATGCCTTAAATTTAGTGTATTAAAATGTGTTATTGGCTGCCATTAAATTGGGGGCCTTGAAATTTGACTGATGTTTTCCAGCAACAATTAACAACAACAAAAAAGTCTATTCAAATTTGAATTTCGGCTTGAACAAAATTGAAATGAACAAAGATGTTTCTGTCCCGGAATTTTAACAGGTTTTAAAAAGAAAAAAATTTGAGTGAAAATCTCTAAGCCAAATGGTGTTTTATGACTATCGATTGAAACAGTTTAGTGTCTTGAGAAGTAAATCTGTTTGACAAAATTTTATGGCACTTCATAGAGTACAGGGATCCATCTTCAAAATGCAAAACCCTGGGATTTGAGTCCAAATCCGCAAAACGTCGACAAAAATTTTCAAAAACCCCGGTAAAAACCGGCACCTTCTAAAACGTGTTAAAATGCAATTTAAAAGCTTTTAAATTTTTATACCTGATATATATCTTTTTAATAAATTTTTTGAGCATGTTTGTTGTGAAATTAATATAACATAAGCTTTAAAAATCGCTATGCCTTCATAAAGTTTACCAAAAAAAGCCATGAAGAGAGGAAAAAAACTTTTAGGAGAAAAATTAGCTAAAAATGAACCTGGTGGGTGAAAATTCGAACCAAAAATACCTCTAAGGGAGAAAAAAAATCTAAAAATGGTCGTGCAGCGAAAAATTTAGCTAAAAATTTAAAAATCCGGCAAAAACACGGCTAAATATGAAAAACCCGGGAAAATACCCGGCATTGTCAAAACCCGGCCGGCACAGCAAAAACCCGGCAAATGCCGGGTTTCCCCAGTAAAATGGGATCCCTGTAGATAAAGTAATACCTGAATAATTGTATTAAAAGCATAGGCATATATTGGAAATAAATAAAAGTTATGGTCAAAAACTCATTGTTTTAATCAAAATTGTTATTTCTCAGCAATTTTCTTTTCAAACTTCAATAAATTTTCACAATTGGACTTTGCTTTGATATTTTTTTCAAACTATTTTAATTGCAAATTAAAATATTTTATAATTGATCAAATATTTTTACAACCATCGACACTAGATAATTTATCTTTTGTCCCAAATATTCGGAAACCAGTCCAACTTAACGCCTTTTATAATAACTCATCATAGACTGAGCCAATTTTAATGAATATTGAATCAAATTAATGATTAAATACTTTTGCCTATGTAAAAATAATGAATTTTTAATTGGTTCAAAATTAATGCTGTTTGTTCCTAAAATCAATTAAAATGGCTTTTACTTATGGATAGCGAATTTTTCAGTGATTTTTGAGCATAATTCCATCAATTTTAAATCACTTTAATAAATTAAATAATTGGACAGCCAAAAGCTTGCTTTAAATTTGGTACAAAAATCATCAATATTGTTTTATTTCTTGATTAATTATCATAAACGGTGGAAAGATAGTCTGTGAGATACAGAGGAAGAACAATTTGGCACAAAGCAGTAAATTGGGCACCAAATAAAATAATTTCTCTCATTTTATATGGAATAAGGCACTGTTTCATTTTTCTCTGTTTGCCTATGCTCGAGCAATTAATATAGCCCTAAATATATACCTAAATTGAGCTTAACTAAAAAAGCATAATGAAATTTGTTGAGCAATTTTATTTAATAGTCCGAATACAGACGGTCTGGTAATCCTGAACAATACACTGATCACTGATTGAACAATTATTCTAATAAGCCAAATTTTGACTTTGAGAATTAAAAATATTTTATAAATCATTTTGAGCATTTTAAAAGAATTGTAATTGAATAATCCAAAACATTTAAGAACAAAAAATGAAATATAAATTCAAATAATTCTAATGAAATCAATTTTCTAATTTGTAAAACTTTCAAAGGATTTATCCGCCCAATGGCATTGGCGAATATCGGAGATGAAGGAAAACAACACTGAAGGACAAACAAATGGATTCACTTTTCCATTATGGTGGTTGGTGATAGATCACTTGAAATTTTTCATATCTCATCAGCATTCATTCATTTTTGGTCGGAGCGGTGAACAATTTTGTGGAAAATTTGATCATCAATTTGGCCAATTCTAAGTAAATATTATTTATTTTATTAAAAGTGAATTGGTAGAGAGTGGATGGTACTTAACGGTTATCTGTAGGCAGATTTTTTGTGGGTCATGAAAGGAAGGTATCGAAAACCATTAAAGTTCATCCGGTTTAGGATTAATAATACAGGGGGTTTCATAATTTCATTAATCCTAATCGCCC
This sequence comes from Pratylenchus scribneri, assembly GCA_030063045.1. Classification (NCBI taxonomy): domain Eukaryota; kingdom Metazoa; phylum Nematoda; class Chromadorea; order Rhabditida; family Pratylenchidae; genus Pratylenchus; species Pratylenchus scribneri. The sequence continues at coordinate 63,729 of JAQSEB010000106.1, read as the reverse complement.
TTAAGAGGGATCTTTAATTTCTTATATATCTGCCCACAGATAACCGTTAAGCCGAGTGGATTTATATGCAAACAATATTTTCAAATTTAATCGATATTCACATATTTTCAATCAAATCCACAAATTCCTTCATCAATCTATGCATTCCAAATTACATCTGCTATAAAATGATATCAAATTTGTAATTTGAATATTCATTTGAAAAATTGATATGTATTCAACTTTCAATTCGCCCTTAATCGGCATCAAATTTCCTTATTAATTATTTCTATTAAAAAATAATTCAAACTAATTTTAAAATGATTCATTTTATTTTCAATTCTGTTGGGTAAAAATAATAAAAGAATTGTGCCTGTAAGTTTTCCCATCAATTTTTGATAATTTTATTTCAAAAAAATGCTAAATTCATATAATCGATTAATTTTCCCCGATGGCGAATAAATCCTCCATTCACATTTCCTTCCTTATCTGCTCATCAATCTCATCATTGTCCCAGCATTCCATTCAATTTTTCTATTCACATCAAAATTGCATCCTCAACTTTGGTCTCTAGCAACGAGTCGATAAAATCATTAGCGAAAAAATATTCACATTTTCATTTCATCAAAAAAAGCGCTGAATTTTACATCCATCTAATTTTTAATCTATGCATAGAAAATTATTTTTATGCAAATATAAAACAAAATTTTCTCAATTGAATTGCAGCCTTTTCTTAGATAATTATTAAAAATTATTTGGAAATATTGAAATTTTATTTACATCGCTGCATGCTTTTTTATATGATGCGCAAAATTTGTCATTATTAGTCCGATCAAATTGAAAGCCTATTCTCTTATATCAACCTTTTTAAATTTATCAATTCCAATTTTACAATTTAATTTCCTCTAAAAATCCTTGGCTTTCAATTTCCCTAATCAGTCAAAAATCAAAGAATCCATCCTTTTTCTTCTTGCGGGACAAGAATTAACGGAAAAATATTGGCGGCAAATTTATTTTTAATTTTATGATTTAATGAGATGACAAAGCCTTCTACAAATTCAAAATTATTTTCCCGCTCATTTTCCGTTCACATTTCCCCTTTCCCTCGCCCAAAAATCCATCCGATTGTTCATTTCCATTTGGACTTTTTCGGTAAAAAATTTGCTTCGGGCAAAGTCCATAAAAAAGTCCTCTTCCATTTTTATTCTCTTTATTATCTGTAAAAATGAAAGAAGAAAGATTTTCCCTAGGGCAATTTCTACGCGATTCCCACTCTACTCATTTTTTCTTTCAAAATCCAAATTTCCAACTTTCATATTTGGCGCCCATTTTTCCTCACAAAAAATTATCCTTGTAAATTTCCTTGCACGAAGAGCATCCATTCGCGTACGCTCAAATTTGGTGCCATTTCAATAAACTATCAAGGGCGGAACCAATTTCGGTGATTTTGTTATCAAATTATTGTTAATATTTATATTCCATTAATTAATTCAAAATTAATTTTCTATGCGGCGTACAAATTTTAAAGTTGCCAATTTCCACTAATCTAATCACGCATCCTTTTTCTTATTTGCGCCATCAATCTCTTTAGCCAATCCAATCATTTTTCTATTTAATTTCAAAAATTTTATCCAAAACATTGCTCTTTAGAGGCGTTCGATAAAATATATGTTAGAAAATATGTGGAGACAATCCTAAATAGATAAAATATAAAGAGCGATGCAAATCTGGGCAATTCCTAAAATGGTGCAAATACATGCTAATTCGAATAAAATATAAAATTGGATTAAAAATTGGAAAAAATTTTTTTATCCGTTTTAATTATACCGAAACATTTTATGTTTCTGTTTTCCCAAACATTGTTGTAATATTGGAAAAATATATTTTTTATGTTTAACATGTTTTTTCGGGCTAACAAAATTTAGCCCAAAATGTCAAATCATTCAGAAAAATGCGAAAGCCTATTCCCTCATCTAAAAATTTGTAATTCCATTTAAACTCCTCAATTTGTGAAAATTAAGAAATTTTTATTATTTTTAATTTGCGAGATCCAAAGAAAAACGCAATTGATCAATTCCCATTTATGCAAATTGTAATTTCCCACAAAAATCATTGGCTTTCAATTTCCTTATTCAGTCAAAAATCCGAGATTTTTTTTTCTTTGGTAAAAATTTACTGATGTAGACAAATTTAACAAAAATTTTAATTCATATTTTCATTTTATGCTTGAATGAGATTTGAGATAAGAAAGCCTTAATTCAAAATTATTCTATCCCGCGCATTTTTTCTTTCCCATTTCTCCCATTCAACCCAAAATTCCATCCAATTACTCAACAGTCAACACTTTCTTTTTATATTTTTACATCTTTTTTGTAAAAAACAGAGAAAGAAATTTTCGCCGGGGCAATTTCTATAAAACGCACTCTTTAGTCTTTATTTTCGTTAAAAATGACAGCAGAAAGATTTGCCTTATTAGGGCAATTCCTTAAATCAATGTTAGTCGCCGTTTCCTCATTTTTGCTTCCAAATTTCCATTTTTGGTCTCCGTTTGCTTTTTTTGACCAAAAAAATGCCTCGAAAATTTTCCCCATAAAGAGCAAATCCATTTGAGTAAGCGACAATTTGGCACTGTTTATAATAACTCATCAAGGAGCTAGTTTTGGAAAAAAATTAAAAAGCAGACCTTTTGGATATTTAAAAATTGGCTCAGAATTGATGAAATTGTGCCAAAAAATTTGAAAAAGATCATTTTAAAAGATTAAATAATCAACTTCAAAAATTCTAAAAGAATATAAATAAATTTATTAGATAATTCCTCTTAATCTCATATTAAAATTATTTGTTCCATCTTTGATGGGTTATTAAACTTTGCCAAATTGCTTATTCCCCATACAAATCTATCCAATTACAATTACTCTTCAGTTCCATTTTTACATCATTTTCTGTAAAAAAACAGATAAAAATGTGTTTTATTCATCTTTTTATGATTTAAAAAAATGGATGCTAATTTCCCCGGGGCAAATTCCCAGTACATCAATCAAAAAAATTGGAGAAGGAAGAGGGAAAAATGATGGCGAAGCGAATGGAAAATTGGAAATAATAATTACGCTCTCTGGGAAATTGCCCCAGGACAAATTCCTTTCTGTCATTTCACTATAGAAAAAATGAGTGGACGGACAATGATGACACATATAAGGATTTGCGTTGGGAAAATTATTCAACTCATCCAATATTTGCCCCCACAATTCGCATTTTCGCATTCTATTTTTCCATTCTTATTAGTTCCTCATAGCTCCATAAAAATCTTCATAATTTTTTGCAATTAATTAATTTTCCCCAAATTTATAGATTGCTCTTGCCATTTGAATAATATTTTGCTCGATGTTTCGCATGTCTCTATTATTCCCAACCATTTTGGATTTTGGTTTTGGCCCGGTGAGATCATCAAATGGCAAGATCAAAGATCAATCATGCTCAATGATGCGCATTGGTATTGGCATGGCGAGTTTGGAGGAAATTGGAATATTTGGCTTGGAACAAATGGAAAGTTTAATTTATTTTTTTTAATACATTTTTTAAAATAAAAAATAATATAATAAAACATAAAATAAATTAAAATGAATATAAATTTACAATATTTAAAGAAATCAAAAAAATATGCATAAATTGTAATTAAATAAAACGAATAAAAATTATTTAATTTTATTTATAAAAATGCGAATGAACTTTTAAATATTATAAATTATGAAGTAAATAAAAAATTAAGTTATATTAATTGTATAAAAGAAATTAAAAATGAATCAATGATAATTCATTAAAATGAATTTGATTTTGGTAATAAATTATTCTAAATTAATTTTAATTGCGAAAAATAAAATTATTCGAAGGATAACAGAATAATTGAATTAAATTTAATTATAAATTTAAAATGTGAAATAATTCTAAAAATAATAAAAATAGTGAAAAAATTGATTTAAAAAATTATAAGAAAATAAAAATGAACCAATGATAAAAAAAGAGTAAAGTAAGTTGAATTTGATATTGATAAAATGACTGAAAATTAATATTTAATTGCGAATTTAAAAATAATCTATCAAAAATTAAAAAAATAAAGATGCAATATATAATTTAAATAAAATTAATTAAAAAATTTGTTAATTTTAATTGAATTAAATATTTGCCACTCGTTTGGCATAAACAAATGATAAAATAATGATATTAAATTAAATTTTGCGTTTGGCAATCTAAGAATTATACAATAAAAAAATATAAAACTAGAGAATTATTATGGTATTATTAAAATAAAGAATAATTTTTTATAAATAAAGATTTAAAATTGAAAATTAATATTAAAATATTGTATAAATAAAATTAAAATTTTAAATAATAAATAATTAAATACAAATTTTATAATCATCCTATAAATTTATATTTCACCAATTAGCTTTATTGAATTCAAAAAATGCAGATCTGAATAAATTTCATGGCAGTGAATGATCAAATATAAATATATTAAAAATATCAAATAAATTATTTTGAATTCGATTAAAAATGATAAAAAATAAATGTAAGAATGGAATTAAAACGAAAATTATTCATAATTAATTTTTTTTAAATGATATATTCAAATAAAAAATTATCCTTACATTTAAGTTTCTTTAATATTCTTGAATGAATTAAATTATATACTATTATAAATCATGGAACAATAAAATAATAAATTTCAATAATTCATTTCTTTAAACTCATCGAATAAAATTACATGAAAGATATTTAAAACTTAACTAATTCCTTTTTATACAGCTTCTTTTCAGCTTTATAATTTTATATTTTTAATTTTGTTTTAGCATTTTAGATTTAAAAATTCACGAAAATTTAATTATCGTTAATAAAAAATGATGATGACATAGAAATTTATAATTTTCTTTGTAAAAATATTTATCATATTTTTATAAAATCGAGTAATAAAAAATATTTTTCAATTAAATTAATGAATCTTTTTAATAGCAAAATTTCAAAAAATTAATTATCATTTAATGATTAATATATTTTAGGTAAAAAAATATTTAATATAAATAAATTTGAAATTAGATCCGAAATTATTTTAAAGGATAATTTTTCGATCAATGATTTTATTAAAATCAAATGAAATAATTTATAAATTCGATTTTAAATTAAACAAATTTATTTAAATATAATTTCTTGCAATTAATATTATACATTTTTAAAATAAGATATATTATTTATTTTTAATTATAAAATTTTTTTCGAAAATCATCAATAAAATTTATTAAATAAAATAAGAAATTTTAATTATCGTGCGCAAAATAAAATAATAAATCATAATAATAATTATGATTTTCAATGAAAGAATTGCTTCTTATCGTCAATTTCGTTCTCGTTTTATATATCATCATCACAATGATATTCGATTGCAATATACCAATTTTAAAAATAATATATATTTATTCATCAATTTATAATTTATATAAATATGATTTATTGTATTAAAAAATAAAATTACATAATAGATAAATAATTTCATAAAATGAATTAAAATTTAATATTAAAATTTAAAAAAATTGATTTCCATTTTACAAAAAATTGTACCTAACAAATTAGATATAAAAATTTTTAAAATATAAGCTATCATGAAAAATATTATTATAGTTTTTTTTATCGAAGAGATTTCATATAAATATGTTAATATAATGGACCATATAATGTGTATTTATCTGAACAGTGAGTTTATCTGCTCCATATAAATAATGCATTTTATTTAAGAAAAAACCTATATTTTTAAAAATAAAAAAAATTAATAAATTTATATTAATATTATACAATAAAAATATTTATAAAATTTTAATAATGATAAGTTTACATCAATAAATAAAACAAAAAGTAAAAAAAATTGAAAAAGGAAAATGGAAAAAGGAAAAATGTCAATTTTCAATCCTTAAAAAATTTTTTGTAAAAATCTTTTTGAAAAACCTCTCAGCAAAAAAAAATTATGATGCTTTAAAACAGTAATGATCGCGGAATTTCTGCTATAGAAAATCATATGAAAAAATTTTATATAAAATATAACTAATTTTGGGGTAGTATTAATTTAATTCGAATAAATTCAATTATACATTTTAATTAAAAATCATATAAAAATTTGAACTTAATATATATTGATTACAAATATTGATAAATAAAAATTAAATAATTTAATCAAAAAATATTATTAGAGTAATATTTGTTATAAAATTTTTTATTATAAAATTGTTAAAATTTAATAATACTTCGGAAAAATGGATGGTACAAATAGCATTTTAGAAATTTAGAACCAATTAAAATAACAAATAATAGAGAGAATAATTAAGTAATTATTTAAATTAATTTATAATTAAAATTTAATTAATTCAACTTGTCATTATGAAAGAATGAAAATTCGAATAAAAGTTAATAGAATAAAAACAATAAAATTAAATAATTAAAATGACCACAAATTTGATGATCAAAATGATACAATTTAAAAAGAATATATTAATACAAAATAAATAGACTATAGCTGAAAAAATTTTAATAAAATTTTAAAATTATTAAAATAAATATAATAAAATCATTTAATAAAATTATTATTAAAAAATATCTATAATGCCATGAAATTTTTTCTTATTTTTCCCATAAAACACTTGTAAAAACGAAAAAAATAATATAAATTTCAATTGTGTTTTCAAAGGGAATGAATGAATTTTAATTTTAAAAAGAAAATTTACTAATAAATGATTTTATAAAAATATTCAAAAACAAAAATTTTGCAAAAACTTTTAACAAAATAATAAAAGTTAATCAAGAATAGAATTAAAAATTGTTCTAGAAAATTAAAGAAAATTTAAATACAATTTTTAAATTAAAATTACATTTAAATAAATTTAAAATAAATATAATAGAAAAAAATAAGAAAAAAACTATTCATTTAAAAATTTATATAATAAATTAATTTTCATTCAAATGCAAATCCTAAACCTAAATGCTCAGTAAATAAAATATATTTATATTAATTTTTTGATAAATAATAAAATTATGTGTATCAATTTAAATTAATTATATATTTTTTGATTATTAATAATATCCTTATAAAATTATTTTAAAAAAATTTTTTTTATCAATATATCAATAAACATATTATAAATGATTATTTTAAATTGTGATAGAGAGAAAAAATTATTAAATAAAAAAAAATAAATTTAGTTTTTAATGAATTTATGAATAAAGAAAAAATTTTTACTTCAAACTAAAATAATTTTCGTTTTAATTTTAAAAAATTTATTTGTAATTTTTAATGTGTTTGTAAAATTAAATTACTAAAAAATAAAATGAGAATGAAGATCAGAACATCAATTAAATTTAAATTTCTATAACTAATAAAAATCAATATAATTTCCCAAGAATAAAAATTATAAGAACAGAAAATATAAAAAAATACCTTCATTTTTCGTTATTTTATAAAAATTATGGAAAAAGTAGAAAAAAAATAATAAATTGGGGAATAGACAGTGACATATTATTTCATCAAGAAATAAAATGAGATAGTAGAAAAGCGTTTATAATTTCCCAATAATTAAAATAATATTTCCAATGCCTATCAAAAAATAAAATTATAAAGCTCATTTAACGTTAGCTGAATGTAAAATAAAAAAGATTTAGTTCAAAATGATATAAAATTAAAATAAATAATTAATTAAAAAATATTTTAGGAAAAAATATCTTGTTTTTTGAGGTATTTGCATTTTTTATTAAAATTCAAAAAATTAATAAATTTTATTTCCAAGTATATACTAATTTAAATATTCTCATTAATATTTTAATTAATTAAATTTTAGATATCCTCATAGATATTTCAATTAATTAAATTTATTAATTAAAATAATTTATTTCAATTTGAATAATTAAAATAGTGGAAATTTTATATTTTATAAAATTTTTAAATAAAATTATTATTGTAGAAAAAAAATTAGAAATAATATATAAATTAATTTATAAATTAATATTAAACACAATCTCTTAACTATTTTTTCGTTGTTAATCGAAGAAAATTTTGTGTATATATCAAATCTAAAATATATTTTGATCTTCGCTTTAGCGAATAATTGAATTAATTTTAAAAAAAAATATGCAATTAAAAAATTGCTTAAATAAAAATAAAATTCTTATTAAATTAACCTTAAATCCCTAAATTTAATTGTGTTTAATCACATAAATAAATTTTATTAAATATTTTATTTCAAGGAATATATTTATTTAAAAATTCAAATATTTTTTAACTCGTCGAATAATTAAATAAATTTTAAAATATTTTTATAATTAGATGAAAATATATATTTAATAATTTTTTGGATAATGAAAATATAGAAAAAGTTTACAATTATGAATATGCGTACTATGTATAAAATTTGATAAATAATTATTAATAGAGAAGGATTTTTTCTGTTAAGTTGGTTATCAATTTATGAAACGATTTGCAAAACCCTTCTTGCAAAGAATACTAGCGTCTTCATGGCATTTGGATGATAAAATTCATCAATATAAAAATAATCTTGAATTAATCATTGAAAAATAATCTAATATTTAAATATTTTAATAAAGATAATACCATCATAGACATAATTAATAATTGACATTTTAAGTTGCTGTTTGAAACTGCCTATGCCATTAATGCTCTAATTAAAAATTAATTAATATACTAATAAATTTTTTAGTTAATATTATATTTAAAAAAAATTCCATTTTTGTCCAAGCATCCAATCTGGAATAAAAACAAATATCAATTAAGACCGGAAACATTAAGAAAGATACGACAGCCTTGTCCAAAGGTCTCAAAGAATAGGAAGATAAAATAAAAAGAAAATTGAAATTTATATCGATTCATAGTTAATTCCTTTTGAAAATAAACATAAAATATATATTTGATACTATTATGAATACAAGGAAGTTAAATGTAGAAAAATGTTTTATAGGAGAGAATTTATTTTTAAAATTAATATTATTATAAAAAATAGAAATTTAGATAAAAATATGAAATGGAAAACACAAAATTAAAATTAAATTTTACAATTAAGATAACTATTTAATGATTTAAGAAAAATTTTTAATAAAATGGAAATGAAAAAAAATTATTTAAATATATTAAATTCAAATAATATATATTAAAAATTTAAAAAAGAAAAATGATGATATTAAAAATGCTTATTTAACATTCATCACATTATGTTTAATAAATGCATTTAATAGTTCATGCCGTTTATTGAGTCTATGATGTCAGTAGAGAGAGAGCTTAAAATTTGATTTAAGATTCGAAGATTATATTAGTATTCGAAAAAATTATGTCCACATTGGAATCAAGAATATCTAGATGGAGATAAGCAATTGAGAATGCTATAATGAATGGAATTTTGGTTAAGGGAGAATAAAATATAATTTTATCAAATTGCAATAAAGTAAATTTTTGATAAAATATTAAATATTTAAAATAATGTTGAAATAAATAATAAATATTATAATTCAATATATTGCAAAATCAACACTTTATAAATTATAGCTTATAAATGGAGAGTAATAATTAATAAAATTATATATATATATATTAAATTTTTGTTTTTTTACATTTTGAATATTTAATTATCTAAAAAAATCCCAGAGAAATGTATTTTTTTAATTATATAATTCCATAATTTTTTAATCAAAAATTAGCAAGATATTAAAATAAATATAAATTAAATATATTATTTTGAGTTAAGAAATTTTTTTATTTTTTTAAAAATTTAATTTAAAAAAATTTAAAAAATTCATATGAATTTTATTCAATATAATTATAATTAAATATTTGAAATAAAATTTTATTATATTTTATTATATTTACTTTAAGAAATTTTTTATTTAATTATATTCAAAAATAATAAACATTTCTTTTTTGATAAAATTATTGATATATATAAAGCTTTTCCGTGGGATGCAAAGGTGAGCAATACATTTCGCTGGAAATTGTTCAACTATTATAAAAGTAAAAACAGATTAAAATTTAATTTAATTATAATATTTGACTTGGAGAGGGAATATAATCTTTAGTTTATGTATCGATAAATTTACATTAAACAATGCATAATCAAAAAAATATCATAAAAAAGTCAATAGTTTTCTCAATGATTAATTTATTATTTTAATGAATGGAAAAAAATTTAAATAATATAATTATTTATCGGATAAGGCTAATTTATAAATCTATGTCACTCTTTTCAAATCTCCCTTTTTTGCAGCCATGTTATTTTTGATTTTCGCGAGATATAGAGAAATATGAAAATATTATTTATTGATTCAAAGATTAATATAAAATTATAACTTCCAAGAATTTAGAAACTTGGGTATATACATAGAAATTTCATTCATTCCATGAATTTTTGGAGACAATGAAAAAATATGTATTCAAATTTAAATTATTTTATTCATATTATAAATAAAAAAATCGAATTTGAATAAAAAAAATAATTAATTACCAAATAAAATTCTAATAAAAATAAATATTAAAAAGAAATAAATCAAAGATAATAAAATTATAAATAAACTTTGGTAAAATTTATGGGAGATTTATGAACTTATATCAAAAACCTATTCGAAATATTAATATGGATAAGGGAATAGAAAAATATTCAAAAATAAAAAAATTGATTAAAAAATTCAAAATAAAATTTTGTATGTTTAAATTTAAAAAATTTGAAATATATAATACGGATAAAATATTTATTGAGCAAGGCATTTATTAATTATTTAAAATATTAAAATAAAAGATGAATACAAATCAACATGACCAGCTGTTTTATAATATTTTCTGCCGGTTATTAAACTTGTAATTCCACATATCTAATAATATGAATAAAATTATCAAAAAAATCCATATTTGTAAAATCTGATAAATATACAAATAAATAAAAGAATAAAATTTTCACTTTTAATAGAATTAAAAAGATATGTGTTTTATCAAGTAAATATAGTATATAATAAAAAAAAACTGAAAATAATATTTTATATGAGTTCAAAAATTAATAATAAAGTATTGAAATCTCTAAAATTTTAAAAAATTATAATTAAATAATAAAAATACTAAATATAATTTTGTTATATAAAAAATTAAATTTTATAATAATTTATTTATCCTATACCAATGGCTATTAGACTTTTAAATCTAATGTTAAAATAGGACCGTGTTATCGTAAAAGTGCCGTTTATATTCAACAAAATTCAGCTCTTCATTTCTTGCTTGTAATTATGCTAAATATACCCTCATTTTACCATAAATTTCTTCATAAAAATACTTATTAAATATGGAATTCTTAGAAAGGAATTCAAATACATTTTGAACACCTTAATTTTAAAGGATTCATTAAAATTTTCAGCTGCCAACCAATACTGACTGGTTTAATATTTAAATCAGAGAAACAGAAATATAACTAAATAGAAGTTTTTAAATATATTTAAAAAAGAAAATGTATAAATTAATTTGAAAAAAAAATTTAAAAATTAATTATATTTAAAGTATAAAATTTAATAATAAAATGTGAATATTTTTATTGCTTGATTAATTATAGGAAAAGCAGAATATAATAAGTACAGCAAAATATGATTAAATATGAATTCAAACCAGATCAATCAAGAATTTTTATCACTTTGAGAGGAAGTATTACATCTAAGAATGAGGCCAAAAGAAAATGTTCGACCGAAAAATTATCAACAAATTGACGATCAACTAAAATTATTTAAAGAAAATAAATGCATGATAATATCAATAAAAAATTTTTAAATTTTATTTTAAGATAAACAATAAAAATTTTCTTAGAATTTTTAAAATAATAAATAATTTATTATTTATTAAATAGAAAGAAGAAACAATTTGGAGAAAAAAAGAAGGAAAATTTTAACTAGAATTTTTTAATCTTTATAATAATATTTTGAAAGGATTATAAATTTTTACAAAATAATTCAAAAAAATAAGATAAATAATTTTAATTTAAAAAGCATATAAATATTTTTTTTTATCGAAATTAAGGAAGAATGGACTGTAGCAATTATAAAATTATTAATTAATAAATGAAATTTGATTTAACAAATTTGATATATAAAGATAAAATATAATAAAATAAGAAATAATTATACCAATAATGCCGTAAGATCTATAGAACAAAGTATTTGATTAATTATAAATTTGAAAAAAATTGCTGGAAAATATATTTAATTATTTAATAAAGATTTATTAATTATTTATCTTTGTAGATTGATTTAATATCGCAATTTGTTGTTCTGAAAAAAAAAGATTTTTAAATATTATAAGATAATTCTAAATTAAGAAAAGATTATTTAAATTTTAAAATTTAGATTAATTAAGTATAAAATAATTTTTTTTAATGAGAAAATAATTTGAAATAAAACGAGCAATTTTCTGAAATATCATTTCATGTTCAATCATCAGATAATAATAATAAATTGATCAAATAAATTGATATTATTGTTTTTGATGATTTAGATAATAGTTTACATTTTAGGATAAAATTGCCCCGCACAAATGTTAATAATAGGAAATAAATTGGATGAATGATAATTGTCATTTTATATATTTTAATATTAATTATGATGTATAAATAAATTTTACCAATGCATATAATATTTTGGTAATATTTTTAAATTTAAAATTTAATTTAATCAATTTTAATAAAATTAATATTTATATGAAAATATAAACAATTAAGAAAGTAAAGATATATTAAAAAATTATATCGAATTTAGGAATAAAAATAACATTAAAGAATTTATTAATAAGAAAATTTAAAATTATAAATTTAAAAAAAGGAACAAAATAATGAATCGAATAACATAAAATTTAAATTAATGTATAACATAAATGATCAAACAAAATTAAAAATAAAAAAAATAAGACAAATAGAAGGCTTAATATAAAGAGTTTTCATTTTTTAATAGAATATAACTTCGTCATAAATGAAAGAATAATTAATATGCGTATAATTTTAAATATATTTTTTTATAACAAAAATTGCGCAAAGCCATTAATAAAAATTTTATTATAAAAATATATTATTATTAAAAATTATTATTAAAAATTTAAAAATATTTTAATATAATAAAAATAGATTATGAAGTAATGGATGAAAGAAAATAACTAGATTAAATAAAAAAAAGAGAAATAGAAAATAATGTTGATTTAACGGAGCTTTATAAAGCTTTTTTCAGATTTAGCATTCCATAATTATTCGAAATTAAATAAATTCTGAAATCTATTAAAAATTTTATGTACTATTATAAATTGAAATATCCTTATTGATGTATAAATTTTTGATTAGTTGAATTTATAAATGACGAGTAAAAGTATTCTTTTGAAAAGATTGAATTTAAAATTAATAAATTTGATAATAGATATAAATTTTTTGATGGACTATTATTTTGAGCAAAGCTATAAAATTTCAAAATCAATAAGGCAAAATTAAAAATAATATCTAGTACTATTATTCCAGCGAATACGAAAAATGAATTAGTCAAATATATAGTGATCGACGGAAGACGAATATGACTTACAAATTTTCAAAAATCTACTTCGGACAAAATTTTAATTTTTTGACACATTTTTTTTCTAACTATTTTATTTTTCTAATAATGAATAAATTTAGTTATTTTTTTTTTAAATTATTTTTATCTGAATAATTTTTAAATAAATAAAAAAATTTATTTTTCTGAATAATGATTGTAATATTTGCTAAAAATATCATATATCAAATATTTACAAACAAATAATTATTAGCAATTTGGATGCTATAAAGCCAATTTTAATTTTTTCATTATAAAAATATTTAATTATAGTTTCGATTTTAAATTTACTATGTCCATATTTTTGAAATATTAAGAGTATCATCCAGTATTTTTATAAAATTAAATTATTATTAATTGAGTTTATAAGATTAAAAAAAATGGAAAATTTTTATAAATTTATAAAATTGGAAAAAATATCTAAAGAAAATATTGATTATTTAAAAAGAGAATAAATTCATAAGAAAAAATAAAAAAAGATAATTATTATTTATTTATTGACATATTTAAAATAAAAATATTATCTAGTATAATCTAAAATTGCTTAAAAAAATTATTTTATTTTAAATTATTCTATTTTTTTATTTTCAATCTTTGTCAAAATGATCGATTTAACATTATACATCTATTCGGACAAAATCTTAGAAATGTTAAGATAAATAAATTTAAAAATCTATCATAAAATTCGAGAATATTAATTGTTGGATAATTTTATTGCAATTTAAAATACATAAATAATAAAAGAATAACGCAAATATATCAAAATAAAATTATTTTTTAAAAGAAAAAATATTTTTTTTTATTTTTTTTTGCTTGGAATGAAAAATTAACACTAATAAGAAAAAACAAATAAAATGCTGATAATAAAATAGAATAAATATTTTAATTAAATAAATATTTTACTTTATTTTCAGTTTGAGATAATCTCAACATTCAATAACAGCACACTTTATTAATGCAAATTATCAGCCAAAATATTTTGTATAGGACACGAAATCGATTGAAGGACAACATAGCAAAAATTTAGAATTCGAAAGCTATATAATTTCAGGAAAATAAAGATTATAACAATTAATTATTTTCTCAAAAATATTTTTGAGAATATTAATTATTCTAAAATTATATTTATGAAAATCAAATTTTTAATTAAGATAAAAGAAATCTACAAAATGACATATAAAAAAATTTTTTTTTTGATGAAAATAATATTTCGTAATGAGATAAATTAATATAGATAGGAAAATATTTAATTTAAAAATTGCATTAAATAAATGTAGCTATGGCTAAAATTAAATCCTTAAATAAATAATATATAAAAAAAAATAAATTTTATGTTGTAAAATTATTTAGAATAATTTTTCAAAAAATTTGTAGTTAATTGAAAAAAAATTTAAAAAAAAGTTTTATAAATTTCTAAATAATAAATTTCAAATATTTCAAATAAATGTTTGCAATAATATTCCAAAAAGAAGGAATAAAAATATTTATGGGTAATAATAATAATTATCTTCATTTAAAAAATTAAAAAAAGTTTTAACTTCTAGCAATAGAGCAACAAATAATGACATCAAAATTAATTTTAAAAATTCATAAAAAAATAAATATTTTAAAATTATTTACAATATGAATTTTAATTTATATAAAATTATTTTATAAAAATCCGTTTTATTTGAATAAATTTACAATGCAAAATGCGAAGATATTTTAATATATTAAAAAATTAAAATAATTAATTTGTCAAAATAAAATTAATAAAAATATTTTGGAATGTAACGATTTTAGAATTTTATTATATGTTATTTGTTAATAAATTTTTAAGAAGAAAAAGAATAATGATTTGAAAGAATAATGATTTTCCAAATAAATCAAGAATGTAAAAAAAAGGAAAAATTGAAAAACATGACTAGGCGAATTATTACTTAATAAAGCAAATGAAGTATATTACATTTTATTGAGAAATTTCCATTAGAAATTTGACATTGGCCCAACGATGAAAACATCGATTCATATCGCCTATGATTTTGCAAAAGTCTTTCTGAAAAAATGATCCAAAGAATCACTTCTTCCAAACGGCAATAAATATTATTCCTGAATTAATTAAAAATGAGAAATATTCCGAAAAAATCAATGCAATAAAACTAAAAGTAAATTAAAAAATAGTAAAGATATTTATTTAAAATTCCAATTTAATTAAATGTCTTCAACAACAAAATGGGAGAGAATGTGGGGTTTTTGACATGAAATTTGGTAATTTTTTATGGAAGTATCCTTTTAAATAATAGTAAAAAAGATTTAATTTAACATTGGCAAAAAATATTTATTCATTAATTAAAATTGGCGGAATGTCATAAATTCTGATAGATGGTGCTCAAACAAAAAAAAAAGAAAAAAATAAAAATAATTTTTTCTGATAATTATAATTTTTTAAATTATTATTTTAAATAAGTGATATTAAATGAATTAGGTGAAAATATTAAAAATATTTTCGATAAATATTGAATCAATAAATTGAAAAATTGCTAATTAATTTTTAAATTCATAAAAAATAGTATTAAAAATAATTTCAATAAAAATAAATTTCCTCGTCTGGAAAGTGATAAAAAAATAAAATATAATTTTAGCAATAAATAAAAGAAAAAATTCAAAATTTCCAGGAACTAAAAATAAAATTTATTATGAATGAATAATTAATTTTTTAAGCCATTGACTATTGCCATTTATACAACAATAATTTATTTATAAAAGTTTTTGAATAAATATCATATTATTGTAATTGTAATAAAAAAGAGTAAAGATCCAAGTGCATGCTGAGTGTTGCGAGAAGCCCAATTTCTTTATAATTTACATAAAATTTTAAATTTCATGACTTAAAATAAAATTTTGATAAGAAATTATTTTAAACATTATTTCTAAAATTTGATATTTCTTCGATTGTGAAAGCAAATGAACAATTGAATATTAAAAAGATATTGCTTATGGGTTTGCTAACAAATTAGTTGAACATAGGAAAAATAATGAATATTCCTTCACATAATTTGATTTAAAATTAATTATGGATAAAAAATTATCTTACTGCTAATATTATTTAAGTATGCAATTTTTCTCTAAATAAAATATTTTATTACTAAAATTACAATGGATATTACAAGAAATAGATTATGAATCAATATTGATATAAAGGCTTAAATTTTTATGAAAATTTAATTTTTTTATAAAAAAAATTTATGTTAATAAATGTTCATTTAATTAAATATAAATTACAAAATATAAAAAGAGCAAATTACAACTACATAGTTAAAAAATTATAAAAAAATAGTTTTAAAAAATAAATAAGAATAATTTATAATAATAATTATAAGCTAGAGATAAAATAATTTAATTATTTATTTTCTTTCATAAAAAAAGAAAAATAAATCTAACTGAAATTACGGAAAAAATTCATTTAAAATAAAGAAATAATAGCGGATAATTTTGGAGTATCATATTCAGAATAAAATTATAAAATTTATGAATTTGCTATAAATTGAAAAATAATTGTTTATTTTATAATTAATGATTTCTTATTTATAATATATTATGAAATTTCTTAAATGATGATGGCTGGGGCCGGAATGAAACGGGGATAACGGTCAGGGGGCAGATAATCCAAATATTCATAGTATAGGCTTTTATTATTAAATAATTAATCTATAATTTTAATGATGAAAACATATTGCGAAATTTTCAAAATACCCTATAAATGATATATTTGTTAATTTTTCATAATGATCAAGTAATATAATAATGTGATTAAAGAGATTCTAAAAGTTTTGCATAAAATAAAATATAATGTTTGATAATAAAATAAAAAAAAATTGAAAATTTTGTAGGAAAAAATTTTGAATAATAATAATAAAATAAAATTTATTATTTTATAAATAAGATTAAATTATATTTATATTTAAATATTTTCAAAATTAGAAATAAATAAGAAAATAATCACTACATAATATCTAAATTATCAAAATATTTAATATTACAAAAATATTTTGAAAGAAAAAATTATCATTATTAACAATTCTTTTTAAATTAAAATTACATTTACTCATATATATCTTAATTAAAAAAAGACAAATATATCAGTGAATCTATGATTAACAGAAATATGATTTATCTTCACCGGCAATATTAGCGTTGGAGCATTTGATCAAAAATGGAAAAATCAACTAATGATCCGAAAATTTATATTATAAAATATATAATTAAATAATTAAATGAATTCGGTTTTAATTAAGAGTAGAATTGTTTGGAATTGGAATTAATTTATTAAATAAAAAAATTCAAAATATTTTTGTCTATTTTTGGTCCAAGATATATTCGAGACTAAATCAATAATAATCAAAATGCCGAGCGATAAAAAATAAAAAATTAATTGGAATATAACATTCATTAAAAAAATTGCATTAATATAGAAATTCATGCTAATTATGTATACATTTTATAGAAATGCTGAAGGATAAGATAATATTTTTTCGTTATTAATGTTGTATGTATAGCGATTTGGATGGTGAGAATTTAAAATTGACAAAGCGAATCCATGGGTTCAAACTCAGCTATCGCGCTTCAAAACGGTAATGGAATTTTAAAATTAAGATAAAGATTACTTGTACAAAAATATGGCAATTATATTCAAAATTTAAATTGTTGTAATATAAAAAGAAAAATTAGAAAAATAAATTATTTTTTTATATAAAAATTAAAATAATATAGGCCTCAAAATTCTAATAAAATAATTGAAAATAGTAATTTTAGAAAAAAGCTAATATCACAAATATAAATAAAATTTGACAAAATAAATTAATATTTAATAAGAAATAATAAAAAAATTATCTTAATACTATTTGAAGTAAAGTAACAAATACAATTCAAATAAATTACGTTGTATTTTAGTTGAATTATGCATTTTGAAGGAAAAAAATTTTAATTTTTTTAAAACATAATTAGTTATTAGAATTATAATTTAATTTCAAAAATTTAAAAAAGTAAAAAATTTATTGTATTCTATAAAATATTTCTATTGTCTATTACTAAATAATCTTGCCCAGAATCCAATTTATAGTATTTCATGCAATAATCAATTCTAAATCAAATTTATAATGATTTTTACTGGAATATATTCGAGAAATATTAGAAATTAAAGCATATTTTAAATATAAAATATTTTCAATTTAAATGAAATGAAATTACAAAAATATGTTTCATATTTTAAAATATTTCAAAAAATGGATATAATAAACTCTAAAAATAATAACAATTATAAATAATATATTCTTATTCAGAATTTAAAAACTTATGAAAATTGCATAATCAATTATAACGAAGAAAACTATCAAGAAATTTCAGAAGTAACAAAGCTCAATTAATTATTATTTTATATTTAAATTTTTTCACATGTGTGTATCACAGCCACACCTCAAATCAATAATAGTTAACACAGACACATTTAGTTTATTGGTAAAATAATATGTTAAAATCAAAATTAAAATTGTAATTTGGGAATAATTAATAAATTATAGAAAAATTTAAAATTATTATTCTCTGATGCTATATAAAATTCTTTTATTCGTTGATTTTTCTTGAATATTTAATAATGATATTTTAAACAATTTGATTATCTGATGATGAAGCTTTTTATATAAAAACCTATAAATATTCAAATAAATATTAAAAATACAAGAAATATTTATTAAAAAATTAAAAAAAAATTAATTTAAAAATTAAATATTTCAATAAAATTTTTTGCTAAAATAGATAAAAAAATTTAATAAATTTTTTTTAAAAATTTTAAATAAAAATCATAAAGACCATGAAAAAATCTTCTTAAAAAAAGATTTAAATAAAAGAATTTTATAAATAAATACATATTTATTTAGATATATTTATCATAAATATCACATAAAAAATTCGAAATAAATGTGTAATTTAAATAAAAAAATATTATTAAATAATAAATCAACATTCAAAAAAATAATAAATTGTAGAAAGTTACTTTTTTAAAATATTTTTATATTATATATTTTCAAAGATTGTGATATAATTGCCATTAAAAATATGGAAAAATAAAAGAAAATTAGCAGAATAAGTTAAGAAAAAAATAAAAATTTTACTTTAATTAAGAAATTTACTTCAATGAAAAGAAAGGTATTTCTTAAAATAAATAACAAAAATTTTAACCACTTTTTATTACTATAATTGCCTTAATTATAAAGTAAAAATTAAACCTTATTATAGAATTAAATTGTATTGCAAAAAATGCCAATTAAATTTATTAAAAATATTTAAAATAAAATTTTAAATATTAAAGAAGAATTGTATTAATTTAATTATTTTTTTAAATAAAAGTAAAAAAGATATCCAGAAAATATCAATGAGATTAAAATTTAAAATAATAAAAAAATATTTTATCAAATAGTATTATTTATTATGAATAAAAATATAAATATCTAAAAAAATTTTAAATAACAAATTTTGAAATTAAAATAAAATTCATTATAAAATGAAAAGTTTAATTTTGATCGAAATTTAAAAATAAATTAAATTTTAAATAAATAGATGACGAACAATTATTATAACATTAATAGCGTTTTGAACAAATTTATTAAAAATAATAATTTCAATGAATTTACTATTAAAAATAATATTTACTACTATTTTTAAAGTAATATAAAGGAAAAAAATTTAAAAATTTTTAGTTTAATTATATAAAAAAGAATTTCTCATTCCCTTTGTAGTTTTTATATATTTTATTATAAATATTATACACCATATTCTTTGCAGGTTTGATCATAATAATTTTTAAATATTATTTTCTACAATTATTAAGTCTTTATTCTCTTACTTTAATATTGTATCAAAAAAAAATAACAAAAATAAATTTGCAAGAAATTTTATGGAAAAAAATTTAAAAGAAAATATAAAAATATAAAAATAAGAATGGATAAATTTTTGAAAGAATTAAAAGAAGAACACTAAAATTTTCCTGGAATTTTGATTGGTATGATTAATTTTAATAAATAAAAAAAATAAATATTCAAATTAATAAAAAATACTAAATATTAATATATAATTAATGTCTTTGAAATTAAAAATGTGTTAAAAATGTTTAGTAAACATGAAGCAGTTTGAATATCTCTTTTTTCTAACGATTAAATTTTCTCTCATTTTAGGTTAATTTTATTTTTATTCTACTTCAAAATAAAATTTCTAAAATTTCTAATAAAATTTACTATATTTTTCCGAAGTATCTATTATTACTTTGAATTAAGAAAGTAAAATATTTTAAAAGAAATTTGTCTCTCTTTAAACCAACGGACGAAACATAATAAATTATTGCCAAAAAATAAGTCTAATTTTAACTGTTGAAATTTTTGTAAATTATTTGACCCAGAGTTGGGAATTAACTCTGTCGAATATCGATCATCTCTTCTGTATTTTTACTTTATTTTTATTCATATTTTTCTATAATTAATTTTTTAATTCGAAAATTTTTAAATGAAATTTTAAATTATTTAATTCGATTAAAGAATTTTTTACAGAATTAATATATTAATTATTAAAAAATATTTTTAAAAATGGTTTTCTATGTTTGTATTGTAATTTTATAAATTAATAATAATAAATTTAAAAGTTACATTAAAAGAAATGTTGATTTCATATAATTAATTCATATAAAAATATATTAAAAACAACAAATAACTGATGAAAAAGTTAATAATTTGATTAAAAAAGCGAAAATAAATAAAATAATAAATTATCCATATAAAAGATAAAAAAATGAAATTAATTTTATTATGTTATAAATAATATTAAATTAAAATTTCAAAAATTTATTAGAAGTTAAATAAAATTACATACTAAAATAATTTGAAAATTTTAATCATTTAATTTGTCTTTACGATAAAAAATCTATGCGAAAATTTGAATTGCCTTAAATTGAATGAGAAGGAAAAGAATTTTTGATTAGATTATTCTGGATGGGAAAATGGGCCAAATTGGGTTGACCTTTGGAAAATGGTTTAAATCAATTTTAATTTATTTTTCAAAAAATTTTAATTTAAATTTAAATTTTTTAATTTTGTGCGGAAGAGAGAGTTTATCAAAACAGAATAAAATAAATAATTAAAGGAATTCAAAATTTATTCATAAAATTTGGTTGAAAATTTTTTATAAATGATTTTTTTAGTTTGGAAATATTTGACTTTTTTTAATAATTAAAAATTAATATAGGATATCAACCAATTTATTAACAAATAGCCATTGAATATTTGACTATAAAATGTTGCATCAATAAAATTAATTCTATGTGAATAAACAATATTATTTAAATATATTTCTGAAATTTAAATGACAAATAAAAAATAACTAAAAAGCTAAAACAAATTTTGGAATAATGTAAAAAATAAAAGCTCTTAAAATAAAATTTTACTTTTATCCGAATATTTAAAAATATAAATGAAATTGTATTCAAATAAAAAGAAACATTTAAAAATATAAAATAAAATTAATATATAATATTATTTTATTTAGAAAATTTTTTATAAAAAATATTGAATCTAAAATATAAATTGATGTCCTAATAATTATTTTATATAAGTTCTTCGACAAAGTGGATGCCGATCGCCTTACGCTTCAAAACTGTTTATTAAAAAATTCATGAAGGAATGAATGGGGATACAATTTTTAAAAAAAAATAAAATTTTAATTTTAAAAATTCATTTTTTTATAATAATAAAAAAATAAATTAAAATAAAATAAAAATATTTTAAAAACGATATGAGATAATTTTTATTAATTGAATATAATCTTTAGTACGAAAAATGATTATCGCTAGCTTAAATATGTTAAAAAAATTTATTTTCCCGCAATTCCATCCTCCATCTCAAATTCAATCGTCTTCAGGCAATCCTCCTCCTCGTCCATCTCCAATCGTCGGGTCTTTAATTAGGCTTCCAGGACTCATTTCACCAATTTGGGCCACTCAATCACCCATTGCATCAACATCCATTGAAATGTCAATGCCATCAACTCCTTCGACTAATTTAAAATTTAATTTTAAAATATTTAAAAATTTAAAAAAAAAGTGTAAAATTTGCTACAAGTGAGAATGGAAAAATTTTTCAATTAAAAAACCCTATATCAAATAAAAAAAGAATTAAAAATAAGCAATTAATTATAATATAAAATTATGAAAAAATATATTCTATTATTTGAATATATTTACATGCAATTTATTGAGCATCTTATGTGTTTAATTTAATGAAGGAATGAGAAAGGGCAGAGAAAGAGAGCTTAAATAATTTTATTTATTCGAATTAAATTAATTTTATTTATTTCTAATTACAATAAATTTATTTATTTCTAATTAAATTAATTTTATTTACTTCTAATTAAAATAATTTTATTTACTTCTAATAAAAAAAATTTTATTTAGGTAAATAATAAAAAAGGAATTAAATAAAAATTTTTTAGAATCAAAATTGAAAATGGGATTTAATATTTATCGAAAAATAATAAAATTAAACAAATTAAAATAAATATAATTTTATAGTTTACTAAAAGGTATTTGAATTGAAAAAAATAAAATAAGACTGCGGATGACATCCTTTAGAGAGATTAATTATAATTTCAAATAAAATATATTATAAAATGTAATGAATTTAAAAAATTGGTAAATATAAACCGGAAAGTTAAAATTTTGTTTATTGAAAATAATTAGACATTAAATAATTGAATAATACTTTTAAAAAAATATAGTTAATAGAATAATTGAAAATTGGAAAACTCTATTTTATTATTCAAAAACTTAATATTCATATTGTCCATTTTATTAAAGCCTTTTACTATTATTGGATTAACCAATTTTGATGACAATAATAAAGCAAGCAAAAAAACTAAAATTTGATGTAAAAAAAGGAATATGAAATTTGAAGCAATAAACGGCTGTTTCCAAAAAAATAAAATTTTAAATATCCAAATAATTGAAATTTGATTTGAAAAATAATTTAAATTTTCAGTGATAGATTTCAACCAATAAAGGATGATGAAATTCTAGTGCTCCAAGTTCGAGCTTAATATAAAAATTTTATTTTAGTATATAAGATATTAGCTTTATTAGATATGCTGTCTCATTTAGGATTATTTATATGTCAGAAAAAGAGTAAAACTAATAAATATTATTAATTTTAAAAGAATTTTACAAAAAATTATTCATAAAATTGAAAATATTATACAAAATATTTGCTAATAAAATATTTCGTTCTGGCGCAAATCAAAGAGATTTTTGCAAAATTTTTCCATAAAATTAAGAAAAAATGAAATGATAATAAATAAAAGCTTTTAATAATATTATAAATTAAAATATAATTTTAATTTCATTTCGAATCCTTTTTTAATAAACTCTTAAGATTGTTTAAATTCATTAAAATTACGATTAATATTAAATTTTATTAAAAGAAATAAATTGAATTAAAATTTGGATAAACTTATATACTCATTATATTATAAATTATTTTTAATATTCAAAAAATTTTTAAAGTTTAAAATCGAAAAATAAAAACAAATATAGAAAATTATATTAATGGCTAGCTTAATTATATTACAATAAATATTAAAAAATTTTAAAAAAATTAATAAAAAATAACAAGAATTTAGAAAAATTATGAAAAAAAATTGAATTATAAATAAAAAAATCATTTAAAAATAATCTATAAATTAATTTATCAATAAAATTTATTTAATAAGAGAATATTTCACAATGAGAAATAAAAAATAATGAAAATTTTAGACAATTAAAGGTAGTTTAAATCACATATAAAAATCAAAAATGACTATTTTAATTCTATTTCCCAAACAATTAAGAAATAATTAAGAAAATTTTTATATGATAAAGAAATATTTCATTTTAATATTCAAAAAAATCTTACTATAATTAATTTAAAACAATTTATCAAAGATATATATCTTAAGAGACAAATGTGAAAAAAAACCATATTTCGCATTACTTTATGCCAAATTTTGTCCGTTATAATTTGTTAAAGGAAATCACTAGATTTGAAAAGGCGATTTTTAATGAAAAGAGGGTTAATGAAGCAAAAAATATAATTATAAGAGTATAATTCAAACATTTTAAATTATATTTATTAAAAAAAATATTTTTGTTTCCTATTATGATGATAATTATTTGGTCTAACCAAGTCGTAGGAGAGATTATTGATGTTTTATTTGAAGAAAGAACACCGAAATTGCATTAAAAAAATTTCAAAAATTATGATAGAAAATAATCTTTTTTCTCCTTCATTTTTTCTAGTAATTCTAATTTCAGTGCTTGAAAATTTGGAGTCCTTTCTTCAACTATATTATTCACAATTTTTATCACAAATCAGCCATCCAATTCTACTTTCCTTGCGATCATTCAAATTGAAAAAAATGAACGATTTTTGGAACTATATACATAAATTGAACTTATACATAATTTTTTATTTGATTGAAATAAAAAATGGAAATCCATAAAGTCGGAAATATTAATAAATAAATAAATTTATTCTTTAATTTATTTGAATTCTATAGAGAAAAAATAATAATGAATTAAATAATATAAATAATTAAAAATTATATACTTCTAAATTAATAAATATTGCCATTGGAAAATTTATTCCTATATTAAATTTAAAAATTACTCTTTTGATAAAAATTTAAAATACATAGTTGATAACTTGGTAACACGAAATATAAATATCATAAAATAATTTAAGAAATGTTCAATGTAAATTTATTTTATTAAAATAAAAATGTATGATGATAAATGAAAAGGATCCATTATTATGAACTTGGTATAAAAGAAAGGAAAAAATTTGGAAATATTTATGATATTTTACTCAAAAAATATAGGATAGAAATAATTTTATTCCACAAACATCACGATTATGTACAATTACAAACATAACTTAATTTTCTAATTTTCATTTTTAAATAAAAATATTTAATAAAATTGATTAAGATTTATTTATAGTTCTTTAAATAAAAGGAAATTTATGGAAAAGTAATGCTTCTCGATTGGTCCATCTCAAATACATGCGAGAGATTTTGTAACACCAAATGCCAAAATTATATGTGACAATTTTATTAACAACAATAAATTAACTAATTATTAATAAAGTTATAAAATAGTAAATAAATAAAGATAGAATTTATCTAAAGCTAGGATGTTGCAAATCGTTTTGTGGAAAACGATGTATGTTTCATTGTATCCAACCGTAAATGCCCGGATTTGGAATAAACATTTGGCATTAGCAGATTAATGCCTACGCGTTTTCCAGCCACTCTTTTTATGATTATGAACAATGAAGTAAAATATTTTAAAAATAAATATTAAAATTTTATAAATAATTTCTTTCTTAATTGATTTTTAAAATTTTAAAAAAGCAGAAAAATTTTAAATTTGGAACAAAAAACTAGATATTTAAATTTTTTCTCAATTATCCAGTTTTACTTTGGCCAAAATCCATTCAAATATTCGTAAAAAAAAGGAAGAATTTTAATAAGCAGATTAAAAATATTCTGATTCGCATGAATATTTTAAAGCAAGAAAAAGACCGAGTTTTATTTTGTATTACTATCTAAAAATTAAAAATTGCCGAAATTTTTCGGTGAACCATATTGAAAATTTTTGACCAAGTAACAGTCATTTATACTATACATCTTAATAAATAATGAATTTTAAGAAAATAATAAAATAAAATATTTATTAAAATACGTAGAATGAGAAAGCTTATATAAATTTAAAATGAATATTTAGCTATATATTAATAAAAATTAATTTAAATAAAAATATCTATGCTAAAATTAAAATATATTAACTGATTAAATTTGAATTATTATCATTTGTAATTAAAAAATATATTTGGATTATATCTATAATAATTAATAAATTCACCAGAATAAATTTTTACTATTAAAATTTAATTAAAATAATTTTATTTTTATGGTGAAATGATGTGTAATAAATAATTTAATTAAAATTTCTATTGGCCTTCAAATAAATAAAATCGTAATATTACGAACAAATTAATAAAAAAATTTTCCTTCAAAAATGAATATTTTTAAAATAAAAATTTTTATTCGAAACGATTATGATGGCTGTGTTGAAAATGAAAATAAATTATATTATTAAGGGAAATAATTAAAATAAATTTTAATTTTTCTGATTATAGTCTGAAATGATCTAAAAATTGTGTAGGAATATAATAAAATTTGGCTATAAATAATTTTAAAAAATTATTAATTAATTAATTAATTTCACTAAATTATTATAATTTTATGCTAATGATGATGTAAAAATTTCAATAAATTATTTATTATTTTGAAAAATATTATGAAAACTAATTCAAATAATTTTAAAAAATAAAATTTTATAAAAAATATACAAAATTTTTTATGTCAATGCTAACAAATAATTTTCTTATTCAAATATTTAAATATAAGCCTACATTAAACAAGAAAAAATTAAAAAAATCTAATGTACAATAAATAATATAAAAAATGTTCGGATTTTCATTCCTTTATAAAATTAATAAATTTCAATAAATTTAAAAATTAAATCATTATTATAGCATATTCCTTGTATAATTACAAAAGTGTAAGTTTACCCAGAGTCCCATCGACATATAATCTAGTGATAAAAAATTTTTGGCTGTCATATAATTCTATGATAGTTTGTTAAAATTTGATTTATATAAATAAATAATAAGTATTAAAAAATTCATTATTAATATTATAATAAATTTTAATAATATAGAATGAATACTAGCTAGATGAAATAAGAAAAAGGAATTCCTTATTACCATTTCAATTTATGCAAAATTTATTTTTGCCAATTTGTAGATATGTCTTTTGAAAGTGGTTTCAAAATAATTGGCAGAAAAGCATTTGAATTAAATTTAAGATAAAATAATTGTAGTATAATATTATATAATGAAAAAAAATTTTAATTATAGGAAAAAAAATAACTATCGACATATATATTAAATTATTTTTTAAATAAGGATGCAAGAAAATTAAAAATTGCTAAGAAGAAACTATGTTATATACAAATATGAATAAATTCATATAAAATTTTGTTAATAAAATTATGTGCGTTTAAATAATTTAAAAATAAAATTTGATAAAAATAATAAAGAAAGAAAATTGAATGGATTAAAAATGAAATAAAAATTTAAATTGGGTAAATCTCATCAAATTAACCAAAATTCATGATATCATTTTTATTCCAAAATAAAGTAGAAAAAAAAACAAATTTTTGAACAAAATCGAAAGATCCTAACATGAATTTAATAAGATTGCATTTTTAATTGATAATAGTTATATTATTTATTTTATTTTTCTGGGAAAGAATTATTAAACGAAAAATAGATAGAGCTGAAAGCAATATCGCATTAATTCAGAGAGCAATTTTACAAGACTTCATTAAATGGGCACGAAATGGACGAAATTTATCTGAAATTGTTATTGTAAATAATTCAAAAATGATAAAAAATATTTTAATTGAAATTCAAAAAAGATATAAAAATAATATCAAAAATTTAGGAATACTGTAAATAGGAGATTGTCTAATTAATTAAAATAATGTAATGGAAAATAAAATTAGACCAATTATTTTTAAATTTTTTAAATATCAAATCATTACGATGATTAACTCTTGAACTATAGCATTAAAGATTCATAGAAAAGTTAATTGATAAAGAAATTTTAAAAAATTTATATTATTTACCGTTATATGATTCATAACCATTAAAATTAGTTTAAATTTTTATTAAAAATTGAAATACTTATTTTAAAAATAAAAGGAGACAGAATGCTATCCGTTAACAATATATGGCGGCTAAAATAATTCAGCTCAAAGTGGAAGAAAATGAAAGAAATAGCAATAAAAGATTAAAATTCAACAATACAATACAATAAAATGCCTAAATTATTACTATCTATCCATGATGATGACATTTAATGAATTATGAAATTAATATTAAAAATAATTAACATTTTTTTAAAATATTTTTTATATGTTTAATATTTTAAATAATCAATACTAATTATTACGTTATTTGAAAAATTTGTTTTAAAAAGAATTAAAATAATAATATTAATTAAATAATAAAATTAATTTAAAATGAAAAAATGATATATTTTTTCTTGTAAAATTTTTGGCATAAAGAAAATAAAATTATTAAAAAAATGAATTACAAATAATTTCGAGGAAAATAAAAAAAATGAATTCCCCAATTTAAGGAATATTTTCGCTTTGATAAAGTCCCTATAATTATCCAGGTTCAGAAATTGCTATTTATTTTAATGAATATTGTTTGGTGCAAAAAAAAGGTAATAATTTGATATACAAATCAAAGATTAAAATAATAAAATTTTTTATCAACTTATATGCATATTAATATAAACTCTGAAAAATTATTTTACTGTAATATTGAAAAAAAAACCAAGGTATATTAATGAATTTGAGTAAATTTAATTTTTTTAAGAATTAAATTGTGATTTTATATTTTAACGCAATGCATTTTCTTGATATCATTTATATAAAAAAAGAATAGAATTTTAAATATTCAAATAAAAATCATTAGATTAGTATAATTTTAAACAAAAATTAAATTTTAAATAAATTGTTTAAAATAACAAATATTTAAATAAATTATTATCATTAATATTGATAGAATATATATAATAATTTTTAAAATAATTAATTAATAATTAATTAATGTAGGAATTGTCGATATTAAAAATTATAATTAAATTTAACAAATTTATAGAATTTACAAATAAATATAATGAAAAATATATAATTCAAAAAATATTTGAGCAAGATATTATTGCTGTTATTTTACAAAAGATCGATAAATATAAGTACTATATTATAACATTAAAAATAAATTACAAAAAAAATATAAATAAATATTAATGATAAAATACAGGAATCTGGTCAAATAAGCAGGCGCTACCTTACAGGCAAAGGAGATTGGACCGATTCTTCTATAGGCTAAATGGTAAACCCTATAGGAATAATCCATATAACTTAGTTATCACCTATGGAAATTTTAAAAAAAATGGACGGTGTCACGGAACGCCATCCTTCTTCCTTTTATATTTGGCGATTAAAAACGTGATTTTAAAAGGAAAAATAATAATATGCGTATAATTGAATAAATGGTAATCAATAGGATATTTAATAATAATGCTATAATTTTGATATTAAAATTTCAATATTTATCATATAATTAAAAATTATTAGTGAAAATTTAAATAGTGAATCTATGCAAAATTATGCTTAAGAATTAAAAATTTTAAAACAAATAATAAAATTACCTTGAGATGATAAAAAAATTGACTCTCAAAATATAAATTATTCTTGAATAATATATTTATAAAAGAATTATTTTTTTAAAAAAAGAAAAATAATAGATCAAAATTGATATTTTTAATTAATTATAACAATATAATGCTGAATCAAAAAATGTAAATAATCTAGAATCCCATTTGAAAAAATGGATTTAAAATATCAAAAACTGAATTGATAAATTTCCCGGTATAATTTCTCTGCTAGATTTATAGATTATTTGAGAAATTTTAAAATTTATATTAAGGCTTAAATTTAATAAATTAAATTAATATAATCAATAAACTGGTAGAAAATATTTATCTAAAATAAATAAATAAAAATTTTAATTTATGAAATAAAAATTAATTTTTATAATTTGCCAGATTAGTTTTGAAAAAAATTTGAATTAAAATGTAAATAATTTAAAATAATTTTTCAGCATAATTATAACTATTTAAAAAGAGCATTTTTTAAATTAAATCAAATATTTTTTTTTATTCCCAATTGTAACATATTTTTATAAAATTTTTAATTATTAATGTAAAACAATAATATTCTTTTTTATTGAATTAAAGATTTTATAATTTTTTCATTTAATAATTTAAAAAAAAAATATAAAATTAAAAAAAAAGGATGAAATAAAAATAATTAATATAATATTTTGACTTATTGTTAAAATTAAATTTGATCTACGTTAAATTTAATAAACTAAAAGGAAAACAATTTATTTATTCAGATATGCTTTGAATTGTTTTTATGCGTTTCACCAAGATCAACATATATCGAACCTAAGATTAAATCATTTTAAATTTTCAAAATTAAAGAAATATTCCTTTAACTGTAAAATGATTTACAAATTTAAATAATATTATTTAATTTTCTTAAAAAATTAAGAAAATAATATTAAAAAGTAAGATTTTGAAAAAACATAAAATAAAGGAAATTAATAGAGTAAAATTATTAGAAAAAAATTAAGTTTTTAAAAAATTTCATAAATATATTAAAAAAATTATAGCAAAAATTGTGATTATTTTTAATTCAAAGTATAGAAATGTTAATCATTTCTTTTTTAATTGAAACATATATTATAAAAAAAGGTAAATAATTTTTTGATTCTAAAATATAAATGTAATATAATAAATTTTTATATAATCCAAAATAAAGTTTAAATGATTTCAATCGAATAAATTAAATGATTGCAATTTAAATACGCATTTAAAATTTAGAAGATTAATTAAATTAATAATTATTTAACATTCCCTTCATTCTTTCTTATTTTACAAAGAAAACAAAATTGAAGATGGGTGTTTTGGGTGAGAGGGGAATTCTTTTTCGTTTTTTTTTATCGTTTTTTACTTTCCCTTAGTAATTGTGTTTTATTACATTTTGCGGGAATCCCGGTTCATCTTTCTTATTTTTTAGATTTTAAAATAAAAAAAACATACATTTTTGAAAAATTATTTGTAATCCATATAAAGAACATTAAAATACTTCAACTTTTCCCATATTGTATTAATTATTATCTCAACCTACATAAAAGATAAACATAAATTTTAATTGTACAACCTCAACGAATAATTGGCAATTATAAAATAAAATTTTGGTGAAACAAATATATAATAAAATGGAAATAAAGGAAACGTATTATTATTACACAGATATTGTGACACTTATTCACAAAAAGTAATGATTGATCACATTACTCTGGATGTCAGAATAATAAAAACAATAATATTATAATTAATTATCCAAGATTTCATTTTTAATTGGAAAAGGAAATACTAATTTTGAAAAATGAAAATTTATAAATAAAGTTGGGAAATGGGAATCATAGTACATAGAAAGAATGAATAATAATTATGAATAAATTTAGAACTTATAAAAAATTATTGATGAAAAAAATGTTATGAATCAAATAATTTAGAAATTCGATTGAATTTTAAAAAATTTACTAGAAAGCAAATTACATATTAGGCTTGGGCGAAAACAAAACAAATTAAAATGAAAAATTATAATATAATATATTTTTGAATCTTAATAATGGTATATTTAGTCGTTTGAAAGGCTAATGATCAACTATTCCATTAAAAGAGAATTTCCTGGAAAAGAACTCAAATTTTCTCGCCATCCTTCCAATTTATATAAAGAATTTTTTATCCATTTTAGCAATCGAAAGAATCAAAAATCATCACACATTCCAAATTTTAATTCTTATTTTTTAAATCATAAAAAGGGTGACGCCTTTTGGGAAGGAGGAAATGAATAAATTATTAAAATTTTATGAGATAATAATAGAACGGGGTTTTTTAATTAATCATTAAATTAAATTCATTTTTTGATCTTTAATTTTAATAAGTTGTAAATATTATAATTTGTAATCAAAAATATTTCATGAAAATATGTCTTCCGTCAAAAATTTTAAAAATCTATCGATATATGTAATTATTAAGATTAAAAATTGACTAAACAGCTCTTAAAAATAAAAAAATTAAAAATTTTAAATGCTGTCAGAAAAATAAACAAAGCATAAAGCAAAAAATCTTACAAATTTATAAAAATTGAAAGATAAAATAAAATAATCATAATTAAACTTATGATTTTATCTAGAATAAATATTTGAAATGAAATATGAAATTAATTGTAAATATATTTATAAGTAAAATAAATAAACTTAAATAATATCAAAATTAGAGATCTAAAAAAAATAATTTTAATGAAACATATTATAAAAAAGATTATTCTTAATAAAAACCATACAATAATGGCAATATTGAGATATTAAAAAATATAAAAATTAAGCGAAATAAAATATTAGAATTGATATTGATAGCGTATATAATTTATTTCCCAATGAAGGACAAAACTTACTTATTTCAAAAAAATATTAATTTATATTAAAGAGAAAATAATAAAAATTAATGATTAAAAAGAAATTAATTTATCTAAAAAAATATTTTATTACTATTAAAATTAAATAAATATTTTATATATCAATTAAAAATTTTGAAAGAATTTATTTAATAAATTATTTATGAAAACAAGACAAATTTTTTTATGAGTACTTTTATAATTAACTAAGAAATTTTACTTTTTCTCAAATAAATTTCGAGAATATGCAATGGGCTTCAAATCAGTTCGCATTGATCCGTCGATTATAATACAGACGGAATAACAATAAACTTTTGGAAAAAATAATAATTATTTATAAAAATTTTAAAAAAAATAAAAAATATTTGATAAAATAAAAATAATGATTCAAAAATTGATAATAAAAAATAAAAAATGATAAATAGATTATAATAATATTTCTAAAAATTATTGTGAATCTAAATAAATAACTAATTTTTTAAATAAAAATCAATTCAACTAGATAGAAAATTTGTTAATTCAAATTTGTATCCTATAATGAGTTATAAATTTAAAATATAATTTTTAATAAGCATAAAATGATACAAGTGTTTTTATTTTACATCAAACCCCATATATTTGCCAAATTAATAATAATTTTTAATTTTCCCATGATAAGCCATTTCAATATTACAATAAAATTTCAATAGAAATTACATCAATAGGATATTTGGAAATTTTTTCACAATATAGAATGTAAAGAATATTATATAAAAATAATAAAAAAAACTTCACTAATAAAATGGCAAATTTTTTTAAAGCTTTTAGCAATAAATTTTTATCAAAAATATTTAAAAATTAAATATTATTGATTTGAAAATGTCGAAAATAAAAATAATTTTTGAAACTTAATTTTTTTATTAAATTAAAAATTATTGAATTAAAAGATTCTCTACTAAAAAAAATTTATATTTTATCCAGAAAAGCTTAAGAAAGGATAAAATTAAATTAGTGCCATAAATAATTGTGAATTTTAAATTAACTTTTTTTGCCGCCATCCAATGATCACCCTTAATAATGGATAAATGAATTATAATATGAAATTTTTGTTTTGAATTATAAATTTTTAATTAAAAATTCAATTAATGTTCAATAAAAATTAATTAATAAATAATAGGTATTATATTATCTCTATTTCTAAAAATTATTGTGAATCTAAATAAATAAATTAATTTTTAAAATAAAGATCAACTCAACCAGAAAAATAAATTTGTTATAAATTATTAAGATTAATAGTATTCAATCGAAATGTCTAGCGAAAGAACAAAAATTTATTTAAAAAAATAAAAAAATAAGAAATATATTTTTGGTAAATAAAATTTAAAAAATTATTTTAAATAAAATTTAAAATAAGATACCGTCAATCATTATTAGAAATAATTCTTGGTAAAATTTTATTTTTTTAATTAAAAATAAATTTTTAAATATTTTTGAATATTATAAAATTATGACATTAACAAAAAATAGATTATATTTATCTAAGTGCTTTTGCAAATTGCGATATTCCTGAAGGAATTGTTTTCGGTATGTTTTACTTGATTACATTTTAGACCCTTACGGAAGCGAACTCCAACGAGAACAATGGAATATTAACGACAGGGCTATCATTAATATTAATTTCATTTTTCTTAATTCATAATTTTATATTCTTTCATATCGTATTTTCTTCAAAATTACTCGTGTTAATTGAAATCTTCTGAAATATTAAATTTAAAATAAAATAAAAAGAATTTAAATTATTTTACTAGTTTAGAAAAAAAAATACTAAAAAAAATTATCATAATTTTGATTAATTTACTAATTCAGGCAGATATGTTTTGCTGTAAAAATATTAAAATTTTAAAAGTAAAAAAATAAAATTTAAAATTAAATGAATATAACCGAATTTCTTCAGACAATGAATAGGCTCATTGAAAAACTGCGCAAATTTAAAATTAAACAGATTTTAGTATTATTCTGGAAATAGATCTTTGCTTTTTTATATTCTAGATTATAATTAAAAAAATTAATAAAATAAAACGAGCCAATACTAAATTTTATAAATCATAAATTTAAATTTTTAAAAAATGGAAAATTTCATGTAAAATTAAAAAGTATGAAAATTTCTTTAAGATATTATGATGCTGAAACATTTGTAATAAAATAAAACAAATAAATTATTAAATAAAATTAAACTTTTTTGCTATTAAAATTTTATAAAATATTTTTGTTGATCGGTATTTTTGAAATATTAGCAAAGAACTGTCAATCAAATAGTTATTAAATTTTTTATATAAACAATATTAAAATATCATATTTATTTTATGAAATTTAAGAAAAAATCTATTAGAAATTTATTTCACAACTATACCTATAAGATAATAGATAAAATTTTCAAATGGGTAATGTCTTTTTAATAAATAATATAAAAATTGATCAAAAACGATCAAATATTAAAATAAATTATTAAATATTTATATGGTTACCTTTAAGAATGAAATAAATTTATTTTCAAGAGTAAAAGAAATAATTTCTTAGAGTAATATATTAAATCAGATAAATAATAATAGAAAAATAATGTATATTTTTATATTGCAGAAAAGAGTCATGCTTAATTGAAAGTATTTTTCAAATCGTATAAAAAATTTAAATAGAATTAACAAAAAATTGATAAAATTTTTATAAAGAAATAAATTTATAATTATATTATATTTTCTAATTTAAATATGAAAAAAAGAAAGAAATTTAAAATAAAAAAATATCAAAATCCAGAAAAATATTAAAAAATTCTATTTAAAACAATTATATAAAAAATAATAAATCATTAATTTAGAATATAAATAAATTACATTATTATATATTTACATTATTATATATTTAAATTATTCTTATTTATAAATTGTATAATTTATTTTCTAATCGATCATCTTATACAATGTATTCGGCTTTAAATGAAATGAATTCAGAAAGACCAATAATATCGAAACAATAATATTGCCAAATTGCTTTGTAAAGATATCGATAAAATAAATAATTTTTAACATATTTATTATTTTAAAATGAATATTAAATAAAATTATTCAATTTAAATTATAAATAAATTTTTTTTTAAATATTTTTATTGAAAATATAAGAAAAAGAATTTATTTTAAAAATTGTTTATAAATGCTTAAATTAGACTAACAAAAATGAGAATAAATAAAATCAGTATTATATCGTTGCAATCTCCAATCGACTTAAAAGATCTAAAGATAAAAAATTTCTACTGACCAAAAAAGATCTGAGGTGGTTTAAAATATCTATTGAAGTCAAAAATTACTAATGAGAAATATTTTTACACACTAATATTAATTGAAATAAATAAATTATTATGAATTATTTACTAAAATATTTTCAAAATATCTTTAAATAAATTTCAGATTTGAATCTCTATTCTATCAAATAATTTTAATCATTTAAAAAGATCTGACAAAATAATTTTCAAAGGATTAATCTTAATAATTTTTAATATTCTTAAAAAAATTAATTATTCAATTAAATTTTTACAAAGATCAAGATAATTAAAAAATAATTTAATTTATTATATAAAATTCGTCAAAAAATTATATTATAATAAGATGTTAAAATATTTATGCATATATATTAAAGAAATTTGAAAATAATACGATAAATATAATAATAAATTTTGATAAACAATATAATAATTTGAAAATAATAATTAGAAATTTATTTAAATAAAAATAATACAAGCAATTATCATTTACAACATTTGCAGAAAAAGGTAATGAATTTTAAGAAATTCCAACAATAATTGCAACTTTAAGATTGAATATTTGCACTTAATCTTTGACCTATATATATTCAAATTAACGTTTAACATAAAAAATTTGCTAAAAATAAACAATATTAATAATTAACAATCCAAAAAATAAATAATCTAAAAAGAATATTTTTAATTTAAATATAAGGATTGATAATTCTAGTGAAAACAACGTAAGCAAATTATGATCGAGCCATTGCAATAATCGAAGCAGTGCCTGATTAAAATTGATGAAGGTAGGGTGATTTAAAATACTGATTCTTGCATATAAAAATTTAAAAAATTTTAGAAAATAAAAATTAATTCAAAAAATTAATTTTTATTAATTGATTGTAAAAAATAAATTAATAAAAGATTAAATAATAAATAAAAATTTAAAGGATGTGGAAAATTTTTTCCATTTAGATTCTAGTTTATGTCTCACTCAACATCCCATTTTGAATGATATGGAAAAAAATTTTCAAAAGACCAATATATGAATTACTATTATTCACATTTATTAATATTTTCTAATTTATAAAATTATAAAACTTCTTATAAAATTAAACAATAAAAATTTATCTTTTTTAAATTAGAAAGATTATCACCATTTGATTTCAAATTTTTTATAATTAAAAATATTCCTAAAATATAATTTTTGAAAATTGTTAAAACTAAAAATTTGCATATAATTAAATTATTTACATAGATAATAAAATATTTTAATATAATAGAGAGAAAATCATAGAAAAATATTTTTTTCATATCAATTAGAAATAAAATTTTAAATTCGCATAATTTCAGTTTCATTCAATTGTGTAAATGGCGGAGTCCAAAACAACAAGTGTTTATAGCTTTAAAATGAAAAAAGCAATTTAAAAATATTTTAAGTTAAATTATTAAAAATATATAATTTTTCTTATTAAGCCATGAAGCCTTCATGAACATTGAAAATTTCAATCATAGCGACGAGGAATATGGTAATGCATTTGAGATGGAATTGAAATTAATTACGCCAGCTAGTGCAAAATTAAATTGGACCATTGCATTTATTCATAATCACAAGCATTTGCGAAAATATTTTGGACTCCATCTTGCTTTGGATAAATCCAATTTAGCAGAATTGGGTATATAAAAATATTCGAAAACGAATCCTTTTAACCGAGGACCATAAATATATATATATATATATAAAATAATATTTTTTTATAGAAATAATATAAAAATAATTGATAAATTTTCAAATAGAAATGGTAAGATTTTATTTGGCCTCGTAAAGATCCAAGAATCTTTGAATTAAAACAAATTATTATAGATTGAAATAAAAGACAAAATTAAGATTTAAAATGCAGTAATTATAATAAATTTCTTCAAAAATATATAAAAATTTCCATAATAAATTTAAAATAATAATGCAATCAATATTTTTTATAAAAATCATAATATTAATATTTTTAGTGGAATATATAAGAAATAATAATTTATAATGAAATATATTCTAATAACAATAAATAAAAAAATTTATATTATTTATTAAAATGACTTATGCTATTTTTAAAAGCAAATCGAATTAAATATTAATCATATGAATGAAATTCATTTAATTAAGTTAATTGAGTTTTAAAAAAAACAAAATTTGAAAATAACTTGCTAATCAAGAAAAATAAATTTAAAAATTTAAAATCATGGAAAAAAGAAAAATAGATCATAAGTAACAATTATATAAAATAATTTTTTAATTAATTTAAATATTCTAAATATATATTTTATACATATTATTTTTCTTAAGATTAATATATAACTAATAAATTAAAAAAATATGAATAAATCAAATTAAATTTTAAAAATTAAATCTATTAAATAAAATAAAATTATTTTTTAAAAATGTATTTAATAAAATAATATATAATATAAAAAATATATCAAATTATAAAAACAATTTTTTACATTGTATTCTTGAAAGAAAGTAATTTTTCAATATACTTATATGAATTTATTAAATTTCAAATTAATTATTTGTATTTTTAAATTAAAAACAAAAAATAATTTTAAAATCAATAATAATTAAGTTATCATATTACTAGTTAATTTTTTAAAAAGATAAAAACCATTATGAATTAAAGATAATGAATTTCATATTGGGATTAAAAATGAATTAAATAAATATTCTATGAATTTTTTAAGGATTTACATACATGTGTAACGAAATTTTTTTTCAAAAATAAAATAAATTAAATCTGGTTTATAATCATTTGAAATATTTTATTCGAAATGAAATGGTAAGATATTATATTTAAAAAATAATTTATTAGAAGTTAGACCAAATTATAAAGTAAATACAATCAAAAATAATTTTTTAATGCTATAATAAATTAAATTAAATAATCTAAAATAAAAATAAATTGTCAATTAATATCAAATTTTAATTAAGGCTTTAAATGTTAATTTTCTTTATAATAGGCTAATTCACAAATAAAAAAATTCAAATAAAAATATTGGGAAAAGAAATAATCAAATGAAAAATTTTTAGATTTATGAATTTGCTATTTTTTTAGCAACTAGAATTTTCCATAATATCTTAATAGATTTTATTAAAAAAAATATAAAATAAATTATAATAATTTATTATAAAATTATTTAATACCTTTATTATGATTATAAAAGTTAAAAATATCACTTGAGTTTAATTTGGAAAATAATTTGAAATTTTTTAAAAACTGAAAACAAGAATTTATAAGCCTGAATTTATTTTCTAAAAATAATCTGGTCTTTCTTTAATCAAGATTGCTGATCTTTTTATCTGTCAATATTTCCATATCGAGGAAATAATTAATGTTCAAAAAATAAAATTAATATAATAAAAATTATTATAAAGATATAATTTTAAAAATAAAAAATTATTTAAGCCCAAGCAATAATTTCTGGTTTAAAAAATTATTATCATAGTAAAATATATAATGTTCGAATAGTAAAATGGGGGATTTACATATATAAATATGAGAATTTATTGAGGGTATGAATGATTTTACCACCCTGTTAATTGGCACATCGAACTGAATTGTGATAATATTAGAAAAATAAATGAGGGAAAATAATTAATTAAAATAATATTTATAATATTAATTTTTACAATTAAATTTTATTATATAGAAATTTTTTAAAATGAGAATAGTCAAAAATCTATTATTTCTAATAAGATTGCCAATTTTTCATAAGGCTAATTGATATGAAGAATTAATTTTAACAAAACTAATTGATTGAAAAATCTTAATCTAATCGACTCAAAAAAAAATTTATGTATTTAATTTTAGTTTATAAAGTTAATTTTGATATTTGCTGAAAATCGAAGAAAGAATGATAAATTTTAATAAATTTAACAAAAAATTATCCAATTCAATATGCAAACTTTGAATAAAGAATGAGACTTCTTAAAAATGTATACAAAAAATATAATTTATGCGGAATCAATGCAGATGCTTTGACGAATACAATTGTTAATTAATTATTTCATTTAATTATATTAAGTTAATAAAGTTTTATTTTTTATGTATTTTTTAAAATATCATGTTAATTTTAATAATTTCTAAATATGATGTAAAATGCCCATCATTTTATAATTCAATTATAAGATATGTTTTTCCTAAAATTAAGGGAGAATTATTGCATTTTGGTCCTAATAAAACCTAAGAATTTAGGGAGTAAATTGAAGAATATAAAAACTCCTGAGATTTTTAGTAACATTGATGAAACAGTTACAAAGAAAAATATATCCGCTATAATTTGTATTATATTAAATAATATAGAAATTATCGGAAATATTATGACATATGATTATCGTATAAGAAAAAATGACGATATTTAGTAAAATTTTTATAAAAAAAAAGGATGTTTTACATTATGAAATACAATTTCTACGATTTTTATTCAAAATTATTCAAAAATTTCTTAAAATAAATAATTCAAAATTATTTTACTACAAATTCGTTCCTTTTGCATAAATTAATTCTACAAATTAAATGAATTTATTGTAAAAAAATTTAAATAAAATAAAATTTAGATAAATAAAAAAAAAGTAAATAAAAGCATGTTATATTTCAGAAAAAAATAATAAAAGAAGCATCGTAAAAACAATGTAACAAATGTGGTCAATATTTTGCAACCTACTCAGTATGCATAATCGAATTAAAATTTTAATTCACCCTCTGGCTCCTCAATGAACTCGGCTAAGATTACAACTTTAAAAATATAATAAAAATCATCAATAAATATATAGAATAAAATTTTATTAGAATTAATAATAAAAATATAATATTTATGTATTATATGCTGGAAAATTCTAATTAAAATTTTTAATTATAAAAAAATTATTTTAATAAAAAGAGCGGTCTTATCAATATTAATATATTTTTGCAGTTTAATATTAAAAATTCTTGATTGTATCACATAACAATATGAGATGTTCATAAAATAAAAATCTAGATGAGATTATGTAAAAATAATAAAAATTTTAAAAATTGTGGCCATTTATAAAAATATATAGAAATATATATCAAATTTGAAAAGATAATAATAGTACTCTTGAATTGGCTAAAATAAAATGAAAATGACTTGGAAATAGTAAAATTATAAAAAAAAATAATTAAATTTGTTTTAATTTTCAATTTCAAAATTTTTGTGGATTATTTTATTAGATTTACAAATGAATTGAAATTAAATAAATATTCTTGATAAATTAAATTTTGATACAAATAAAAAATTATTATTTTGTACAATAGTAAAATCAAGTATCGATTTGTGTCTAAATATCAGAATTATTTAAAAATTGGCTTTTTTTAATTATATAAATTTCCAAAATAAAAATAAATCTAAATTTTTTAAAAAAATTTCATTCTTGAAAGATATATTGCTATTGGACGCATATGTATTCCATTTCGGTTTAAATTTAAGTTGCCTTTAATGTAATATATTAAATTCATTGTCATACCCAAATTAAATGGAAGATAACGAATATAAAAAAATTTAAATTATTATAATCAACTAATTAAAATTTAATCTTAAAATGACCTTATCATATTAAAAGATTAAAAAAAATTAAATTTATAATAGGGAGAAAGAATATACATTTTTAAATATACTAATATTTTTAGCTTGATGAATCCTATTGATGATTTGGAAGATTTCAATGAACAGATTGACGAATGTTCGATAAGTGTATATAAAAAATTTAATTAAATTAAATATAATTAAAAGAAATGTAAAAATATTAAATTCTAAATTTGGCATGCTAATTGAATATTAATTCAATATAATCAAAAATCTTAAATAATCATTATTGTCATCATGAATATTTTAATAAAAAAAGCTGAAAATTTTCTTCATAATAATAATTCAACTTAAACAAAAAAGACTAAAAATTTACCAGATTTTTAGAATTACAAATCAGTAAATTAAGAAATTTACATTAAAATGGACATTTCTTCCGACTGCTTCAAAAATATAAGAAAAATAAAAACAAAAAAAAATAAATTTTAATTTTAAAATAAATCTAATCGGAGATAATAATTTTTGTTAAATGATTAAATTTGGATTGTTAATTCTAATTATTTTTTAAAAATATGTTTATATTATTATGCATAATATTAGATTATTTTATTCCAACCAATTTTTAAAGGCAAGATAAATAAGAAGTTTGCCAATATTACAAAGCAAATTTAAAATTTAAAATTCCTAAATGATTTAAAATGATTAAAAATTAAATTCGATTTTTTAATTCCATTATAAAATTATTAAATTTTATTTAAAATATCAATAGAGATTTAATTTTACCAAAATACTTTTTCGTGCAATCAAATTATAGTTCTTCAAATGGGCGATAAATGATTTATAGATCTATATTTGCAATTAACAAAAATTAAAATCTACATTAATATCGTGGAGGTAACAATTTAATCAAAATTGACACTCCTAATTCAAATTTCAAAAGTCGACAGTACTAAAAATAAAATCTATTCTCAATAATCAAAATTATTTTCCAAATATATAGACTTTATTTGGAGAAAAATAAAACAAATGTCAAATTCGCGGATTGTGACATGGCAAATGGTGAAGCTATACATGCCCGTATTGAAAAAGGGACTGATAAATAGAGATTTACTTGTATTGCCATTTGAATATCAATGATGATGTTGATGATGAATATTTGTATTTTTTCCAAATAGAAGAATTACATGATAAATTTTACTAGATTTAATTAATATTTTTTAAATAAAATAATCGTATAAATAAATTGTTAAAATACAAAAATAATGGTCTGAAATTACCTTTAATTAAAAAATTATATAAATTGGTGCCTTATTAAAAATAAATAATAACATTTTCAATAAAAAATTGACAGAAAACATTTAAGATCATATCTTTAGAGTTTATAATAGAAAACCAAAATTCGATTATTAATAACAATTAATAAAAATATAAATAAATTTATGATATAAAAATCATTTAGGATAAATAAAAAATTTACTCTTTATGTTTAATAGAATAATTTGATTTTGTTAATGGAAATGAAAATATAATATTCTAAAAACATAAACAAATTATACAAATAATTAAACATTTAATACTTTGAGCGTCTTTACGCAGATCTCAAGGTGTATTAATAATAAGCGAAAAAATGTAGAATTGAATTATAATAACAAAAAATTTTTTATTAAGACATCCAATTATACATATAATATAAAAAAGGAATCATTAAATAAATTCAAAATATTTAAAAATAAATGTTAATTTATCAAAAATTATAAAAATTTTATAGATATTCAAAATAATTTTTTAATAAATTTTGTTTAAAAAAGCTTAGGATGCAAATTAAAAAATTAATCAAAAATAATTAATATAAATTAAACAAATTAATTTTATTTATAACAAATAATATCAATTTTTTAAAATTAGAATATCTAAAATTAGAAATTTTATATCCGTTAAATTTATTTTAGTTATTAATTTTGGCTAAGTTTAAAATTTTAATTGGATTTGTCATACGATTACATCAATGATCTTTCCTTATTGGATATTGGCATTCTTGGTCGTTGGTTGGATCTTTTCATCAGATTACGCAATAATGTCATATATCAACTTAAATAAACTAATTTTAAATAAATT
This sequence comes from Pratylenchus scribneri, assembly GCA_030063045.1. Taxonomy (NCBI): domain Eukaryota; kingdom Metazoa; phylum Nematoda; class Chromadorea; order Rhabditida; family Pratylenchidae; genus Pratylenchus; species Pratylenchus scribneri. The sequence continues at coordinate 19,861 of JAQSEB010000106.1, read as the reverse complement.
AAAAATGTAGAGTATTTTGTAGTTAAAATAAACCCTTAAAATAGGGATTTAATATAAATTTAAAAAAAACAAATGTAAAAAATATGTATACATATATTATTAAAAAATTTAATAAAGACAAAAATAAATACAAAATAAATGTTATAATAAATAACCATTTATATATATTATTAGATATAAAAATTAATAAACCGTAAATTTAGAAAACCTAATAATAAATTATAAAATAATTAGAAATAATAATGAATATAATGCTATAATAATATAGGAATTGAAATTTTCAATTTTTAAAATTACATATTTTAAAATGATGAAAAATAAATCAATAAAAAATATATTTAGTAAAAAACACAAAATTATAAATGAAAGATATAACATTATTAAATATAATTTATAAAACTTAATAAAATAATAATAGAGGACGAAAAGAAGACTGGACAAACCAACATAGAGAGAGATCTTCGTTAATTCGATATTATTTAAAGTATATTAAAAAATGAACAAATAAATTTCTGTCTTGAATTGACATAAATTTATTTTTTTCAATTAATTTTATACATTTTTAAATTAAAAATCTAATGATGAAAAATTGATTGGAATTCAATAAATTTTTTAATTCTATAAATTAAATTCAAAAATTTGAAAAAATTTAAAAATAATAAAATATCCAAAAATATAAAGTGTTTTATTGTAAGAAATAAGAATGAAAGAAAATTAATGTCAAAAAATTATAGAAAAATCTATATAACCATATATCTATTTTATTAAAATTAAATTGAAAATTAACTCGAATTATATTTTGATGAATAAGGCCGACTATAAATGTCATAAGATTTTGGCGGAATATTATGAGTGCAAATTGAAATTGATCGAATGATAAATGTAAAAAATGAAAAATTCTCAAGATTTGAATTGATCTCACAATTTGAATGAAAATCATCAATTTATTTATATTATTCAACTAATCGGAACCTCTTTCATTAAAACTTAAAGTGATATAGAACAAAAATTTTATCTTAGTCAAAAAATAAAATAAAATTTTGTAATAAAAATTTTTTTTAAATTAATTGAATGTCTTATGAAATTATAAATAAAATTTTTCTATATTTTGCAAATAAAAAAATTCTTTTAAAAAATTTTATTATAAATTATTTATAATAAACTTATTGAGAGTATCTACCAAAAATTATATGAAAAATGAAAAAAAAATTTGCGGAAAGTGGTGTAATGGCCATCTACGAAAACGAGAAGACTAATATTTTACATTGTTGATAGAGCCAACAAGAGGTCTTACCATATCTTCAATAAATGTTTATACTGTAAATAATAGGTAAGAATTTACAAGTAAAAAGATAAATAATATTTTATTTAATTAATGAAGAATATCAAAAATGAATTTAAAAAACTCATATCACATAAGAATGTTATTTAAAAAACTATGAGCATTGACATATATTAGCTAATTTTCATTAAAAAATAATATGATTAATATGACAAATGATTAATTAATTGAAAATATGAATTTAAATTATTCAAATAAAAACATTTAGTTATAAATTTTTTAAATGAAAAAATCAATCACTCATTGGAAACTGGAGAAAAATCATGAGTAATTGGGATAAATAAAAATATTTTTTAAAATGCTAAATATAAAAATAGAAATAGTAATTTCATATCTTAAAATACCATATTTTACTATATTAACAAAAATATTTCTTAAAATTATTTTAATTTTACTATATTTTTATAAATCTAAAAATAGAATTTTAAACAAAATTTTAGAAAATCAAATATTAAAATAAACATCATGTGTTTAATAATTTTTTTTAATGGAATATAAATTGTAGATAATGTATATTAGAAGAAAAAATTTATGGAAAAATATTTTAAGAAAAAATAACAGTATTTCGATCAAATTTATAAAAAAAAAATTAAAAAAAAATTTGAATTATTAAAAAATAATTATCAATCAAAATTTAAAAAAATTAATTATCAATAAATCTAATATGAACATGAAATGAAATGAAATTAGTATTATAATTAATTTATGTAAAAGAAAATTTTAAAATTTTTATAATCAAATATTAAATAAATAAATTTCTTCGGTTTAGATTCTTTCAGTAATTGCTTTCTATAAGTTTAAACTTTGACAGATAGCCTATTTTTGTAAGTCAAAACTTAACAGAATAAATTCAATTCTCAATTGACCATAATAGGATGATTAAGCACGGGTCATACATAAAAGATGTACAATATTTTAAATTAATCATTTTCTTATCGCTAAAAATTAATTTGGTATTTATAAAATATCGAGTAAAATGCAAAATTTTAAGAAATTTTTGATCTTTATTGAAAATAAATAAAGAATGAAATGAATGTATATCAATCCCTGATATTACTAATGGAAGTATTATCCACGTTGCCAAGCTGCCAATCCAGAAATAATTATATTAACTTAGTATAAAAAGGTGGAATTATGGATTAGTTTGATTGTAATAAAAATAATAAAAAATAATAATTTCAGGAAATAACTAAAATTTTATTTTTTTTTCATTAAATAATTCAGATGCAATTCTAAATTTGGAAAATTTTATATTTATATATTTGTAAAGAATGACAGCGAAATTCTAAATATACTAATAAAAGAAATATGATGAAAAAAATAAAAAAACAGAATTATATCTTTATTCATAAAGGTAAAAATTTTGTTATTAAAAAAATATAATGAAAAGAGAATTAATGATGGAAAAGGAATTCGTTTGGTTTAAAATAATTCAAATTATTCATAATATGATAAATAATAGAATTAAAATGATTATAAATTTTATTGATAAAATAAATATTTTAAAATTAAAATAAAAATTATAAAATCAATTAATTTACTTAAAATTATTTCTATAGTATACCGATATATTACAAATATTATTTATTATACTTTACCTTAACTTAAAAAATTAGCAAAAATTTGAAATAAATTGCATTTATCGATTGATAGGCCAGTAACAATAAAATATATATGCCGAAAGAAATTGCCGCCAATTTTAGGCTTTGTTTTTTAATGAATGTCTTATTAACAATTGATGATATATGGATATGGATAATAAAAAATTTTAAATAATTGAATGCTCGAAAAAAAAATATGAATAAAATTATATCACCACAAAACATTCTTTTGCATTATATGAAAAAAATTGATTTTTTCATTTTATAATATTCTTGAAAATTTTTAAAAATTTTTAAAAATTAAAAAAATTTAATCGAATATGCATTATTAGAAGAATTTTTTACTATAAATATTATAATCAAATTTTATATTTGGGAAATCCAAATTGAAGCAAATAACAGATGAAAATTATGTAGTTACAAGCAAAGGCACGGGTGGAGTAATTTAAACACATGGACAGTAAACTACTTAAGGGGAAATTCGAAAAAAGATTTTAAGAAGAAAATTAAAAATCTAGAAACGATTAAAAATCAATAAATGCGATATGCAAATAAAAAAAATATTTTTATTAATTATTTTGGAAAAAGATTTAATATAATTTTAAAATGAATTAAATTAAATCATTAAATCTAAATAAATAAAGCCAGTTGATAGAGATATTTTAGTTGAAATAAAATATATATAATTATTTTAATAAAAATATTAGTATTACTATATCCAGTCGCCTATAAAAGAATGCTTTCAGCATATATTCAATTAAAAGTTTCATTAATATATTAAAAAGAAAAAAAATTCAGAAAAATATTAATTTAGATTATAAAATTATACGTTTTGAATGCCCATTCGAAATTTAAAATTAAATTATAAAAAATATAAATAAATATCATGAATAAGAATGAATTTAAATTGATAAAAATGTTGAACATTGATTTAAAAAGGATAATAATGTAAAATTATTTAAAAATTTTTTTTCAAAAGAAAATCCTATATTTAATAAATAAATAAATCCCCGCAGGTACAACTACCGATTCAAAACGCCAAGGAAAATAATAATATTGAAAAGGAGAGATTTTACAAATAATTATATTTTAACTTAGAAATTTAATTTATGATTAAATAAAAAATCATATTTATTTAATTTATAATGTAAAAATTAATTCACCTTAATAGAAAATAATAATAAAATTTTATTCAATTTTGAACTGTAATTGATTAAAAACACAATAAAATTAATAACTTCTCAATAAGCAACCACAATGACTATTAAATGCAATAATTTAATGAATTAAAATCATTTTGAAAATTCAAAAATTATTATAAAATAAAATTAAATATAAGGATAATAGAGCTAATGAAAAATTTACTATTTTATGATTGAAAAATAATGGGCAATTCAGTCATAAAAATGGATTAAAAAATAATGCTTAAATTAACAATCAGTTGATTTTTAAAGTAGAATACAAAAATGATATATCAAATATCGTAAAATAATTAATTTTTAATTAGAAAAATTTTAAATTAAATTAAAATTAAATTTAAAAATTATATTCACTGTTCACTCAAAAAATAAATAAAATTAGAAGATAATATCAAACTAAAAAAATCTCCAAGAGAATTACAAAAAATACTATTGGATGAATTCTTAAATAACGAAATAAATTAAATAAATATTGGCAAAAATTAGCGGACATCAAATAAGTAGAGGAGAAGAAAATTGCCAAATGTATCGTATTGATGATGCTGAGACACTCAACGGAAATGCCTATACAATTATAGGTATAAAATTTTTGAGGCCATTTTTGGAAGAAAAATGGTACTGGCAATAAGAATAATCAAATATAAAAATTATTCAAAATTAAAAAAAATATAAATCATTAAAAAATTTAAATGAAAATAAAAGAAAATTGGAAAACGATAAATATCTTTTACAAATGATAAATTAAAACTTATTTTATTGTTAAAAGGCAATAAGAGTAGATAATATAATTCAATTTTTATGTCATTGAACAATTTAAAAAGAAAAAATTTATAAATTTAAATAAAAATATTTTTTACAAATATTAATGAAAATTTAATGATAATTTTAAATTTCGATTTTTTTAAATAAATTATAAAAATAAAAGTGGAATTTATATTGGAAAATTTCGATTGTTAAAGGGTTATATTTTGATAATAATTTACTCATCAACAATCAAATTTAGAAAGAAAAAAATTATCTATTTGGCCTTGTACTTAACAAAAAATAATAATTTCTCCAAGAAAAATAGTTTTAATAAATAATTTAAAAAAATTTACTTTGAAAAATATTATTTCAAAAAAATAAATAAAAATACAGAGAAGAACAATTTTAATATTATGTGAAAATTTATAAATTATTATGAAAAAATTAGTGAAATAACTTAGCCAAAATAATATTTCATTAAATATATTCAAATAAAAAAGATAATTAATTAATGAAATATTATATATTTCCTAATATATTATTGATGAAAGCAAAATTATTTAATTTAAATAAACAAAATTTATAATAAATAGTTAGAGAAATAAAATTAAAAGCAGATTTATAAGCAAAGAAGGATGGATTTTGCCGCCTAATGAACCCTATTGTGAGTATATTGCTTGGATGTAGGAGATGCTAAAAAATTTATAGAAATATTATCAATTATTCTTTTTAAATTTAAAATATTTTATCCCAAATTTTAAGTTAAAAATTAAAATAATATATATACATTTTTCAAAATAGAAATTTGATAAATATAAATATTAATTTAACAAAATTTAAAAACAGGCAATTATAACAAAATGGCAAAAATATCTAAATTTCTATTAAATTTCAAGAAATTTGAAAATATTTTTAATTAAAATTTATAAAAAATTATATACGAATATATAATATGTATGATATTATAATTAAAAAAAATAATTTAAAAAGAACGAAAAATTTATCGATGTTTAAGGAAAAAAAAGAGTTGATCACTTTCTATCATTTGATTATGCAGTCCTGACTGTAATTTATTAATATATTTTATAAATAAACAATTACATAAATTGGAAGTCGCGAAATTTCTCCCCTTAATTCTTTAGAAATTTCGACTTCTAGTATTAATAAAGATAATTTTAAAAGAATTTGAAAAATATAGTTATTATTTCATGAAAAAATATAACAAAAATTTATTTATAATATATTTGCTTTTATTTGATTTGGTAAAAGAAAAACAAAATTAAAAGAAAATATAACAATATAAAATATTAAAAAATTTTACTTCATCCGAAAAGACATTAAATTATTAAAATTGAATCAAATTATATTGCAATTAAGAGTTGTTGCTGTCCATAATTATTACTTCCAACAATATTGAAAAAGCCTATTTTTTCTGATAGGAAAAAATTTATTAAATAAAAATTATTAATAAAAAATAAAAATAAAATTTAATATTATTTTAATAAAATATTTTAACTGTAAATTATATATTGATAAATTTTGTTATTTTAATATGAAAATGTGAATGAGTAATTAAGAAATTAAAAACAAACATTAGCTATCATATTTTTTATTTTATTATAAAGATTTTTGTGAAAATCAAATTAAGAATAGAAGAACTTTAAATATTTACTATAATCACTAGGATGGTAAAAGAATAAAATGACTTAAGGTAGTTTAAATTTTTTTAAAATTGTTTAAGAAATTCAAATTTAAAAAAAAATTTTATTTTTAATAAAATTTGATATCATTTTATTCTTATTTCGACAATCAGTACAAATAGAAAAATTATATGGCAACTTTCTGATCCAGAGTCATCAATTTTATTTTATATTATATATATTCTGAAGTCAATTATTTCAGAGAGAAAAATAAATTAAAATTATTTTGTGACAATAAAAGCCAAATGATTTTAGAAATAATATTTAAAATTAATATCTAAAAAATTAATTTATTTAAAGAATAATTTTGTCTAAGATAAAATTTTAATAAAAAGGGATTTATTTCAACAATCAATTACATTATCAAAAAATATCATAATATATTTCCAAGAATTAATTATAGATGTAAAATTTTAAAAATCATTTTGTATTATGGTTATTGATGAGTTTATTATTATAAAGATTTGTTTCTATAAAAAAAGATTATTTTGAAATTCAAACAAATAAATTCCTTATGGTCAAATTTTTTATAATTTTCGTCTGCTTAAAAGGAAAAATTAAATAAAATATTATAAAAAATATCTTGAAAATTTGATATTTAGAATATGAAAAATTTAGAATATTAAATAATGTATATTAATTTTATATTAAATGAACAGATTTAATTTAATTTAAATTTTATTATATAAATAAAAAAAAAACAAAAATTTAAAAAAAGTTAATAAAAAAAGTTAAAGATATATTCTAAAAACAAAATTATTTAAATAATTGTTTTGTCAAACTCACTTTGAATGGCTAGAATGATGGCATGAACCCAATAAAATTTTACTCGAACACTTACAAGCTTTTCTTTAAGAAATACTAGAATGATAAAAAAAAATTTGAAATAAAGTTTATATTGCTTGATAAAAATCGATATAAAAATGATCCAATAAATTTATTATCGAGAAAAAATAATAACAAATTCCACCAGAAAATATAAATATTTTTAACGATTAATTATAAAAAAAATTTTAGGAAAAAAAATAAAATTATTAATTATTAAAAACTAATATTAATTAAAAATTTTCTTAAAAAATATTCTCAAATAATAAAATTATTCAATGATCTATTATTTGAAAATGAATATATACGAATGGTTATAAGGAAAAATGATGGGAACAAGAAACAAATTTGAACATACGCATGATCCTCATCCATATGATGAATCTCTTAATAAAAGATGATAAAATATTTAATAAAAATTCGATATCATTCTATTGAGAAATCTGAAACTTAAAATTATAAAATTCATGAACAATAAATATGTTCATATAATGGAAGGCCACGTTAGACTTCTTCGTCATCGAGGAATTGAGAAAATTTTTTTCTTAAATAAGGAATATGGAAATAATATCATCTAAAAATGCATTAAAATATTCTTAAACAATTAAAATATTTATATTCTTTTTCTTTAAAAAACAGAAAGTAGTTAAACTAAATAAAAATTCTCATTAATAAATTCTTAATTCTTAAAAAAATTAATAAGAATTTCTAATAATTAATCTTAAAGAAACAAAATGAAAAATTTATGACATTAAAATTATATTGGAATTTATAATTTGAAAGATTATAATTTAATCATTTAATTATAACCGTCCTAATTTGATAAGCATTAGATATTTCTCAGTCATGTTCATATTATTTAAAAGGCATGAATCAATCATTGGTTATTTTTTAAATATTTAATTAAATATATTAAATATAAATATTAATAAAATAATTCTAAAAATTAGGAATAAGTTGAATTTTTAATAAAATTGTAAATAGAAATTTATAAAATAAAAATATTTATTTTTTCGATGTTATAATTAAAATAAAAACAAAAATATACATATAACACTATTTTCTAAGGAAATTATAGAAATTATTGGATTTTCGGCTATGATATAATTTAAGCAATTTCAAAAATATTATAAAATCTGAAAAAATTTCATTGAATTGCTTCGATCAATGCTGGACTAATTTATTCAGAATATATCTATCTAATCTCCAATCACAATTCTGTAAATTAATAGACTCTACAAGTTTTTAAAATAAAGGACGAAGATGGATTGAAATGGAGAATGGAAAAGACGTAGTGTTTGAACGAAGAGAGAGGAAAATGTGAAAAGAATTTAATAATGTGGATGCACAATGAAATATATCAACAAATTATTATATAAAATTTCGATTAAATTATTTTATAGAAATTTAATTGAAATTAATATAAAATGGGAGAAAAGAGCGAAAAGTAATTATTTTACTACAAATTAATTGATGATAAGGCGATATATATAATTAATTAAATTTTAAAATTATGTTTATATAAAATATAAAGTGTAAAAAATGCATCTTCAAAATAAATGACTTAAGGCGAATGAAAAAACATATTTGCTCATGAATAGTATATATATTTCCAGCAATTCTCAAGGAATTAACAATAATTTATAGGATGTTTTTTTTTAATCCTAATATGCTAAATAAATTGTTAAAGTGTTAAGGAAGTGGTATCAGTGTTTATGAATATTATTTTCTATATAATTATATGATTTAAATAAAATAAAATTAAAAAATTAATTATGATTAATAAAAAATTTTCAATATTATCTTTTTTAACAATATTAATAATCCCTTTTTATAATAGAAAATTCATAAATAATTACAAAATTTATAAATACGATATTTGTATATGAAATAATCTATCAAATATTTCACTTGTAATTTTAGTACTTTATCATGAATTTGAAACAAAGTGGTGCAAGGCTAAAAAATTTTCATCTATTGCAATTGAGCAATAATATAAGAAATCTATAAAAGATTAGAAAGAAAAGAACATCTGCTACTTAATTAAATAAAAAATTAAATTAATTTTAATTTAATTTATTTTAATGTACATTAATTCATTAATACTATAAATTTTTGGTTTGATATTTTTTATAATAAAGATATATTATTAAAATTCAGAAAACTAATGAATGAATAAAAAATTAAATTATTTATAATTTAAAGAAAATGATGTAAATAATTAAGAAAAAATCAAGAATTATATTTGCAATGAAATAAATATTAAATTTAATAAATAATTAAAAATAAATTCTATAGATTTAAAAATTTGATATCAAATAAAAAAATTAATAGTGATATCTAGATCCTATAGAATATGCAGAATCATTTTTAAAATTTAAAATAATTTGAAAATTAATTCAATCAATTATTTTTTCATTTATTTCTTTTTCTCATAAATCAATATTAGATGAAAAAATACAAACATATAATTAAATTACATATTAAAAATTTTTTAAAATATTAATTAATTTATAAAGAAAATGATTCATTATCAATTATATTTTTAATTTTAAAAATATTTTTAAGTTATTTTTTTAAATCAAATTCAAATTTTTTAAAATTAATTATTAGATCATATAAAATTACTCTTAAAAATTAATAAGAAATTCGTAAAAAATGAAATAAATTTAATTAATACAAGCAAATTTTTGTTTAATTAGGAGATTAGTACCTTAAAAAAAAATTTTTGAATTATTGGAAAGACTCGATTATTTTGATTTACCCGAAAGGCAAAAGGAGGCGATTATTGCTACCCAAAAAGCTCAAGAAGCTGCCAAGGGATAAAATAAAAAATGTATAAATTTAAAAAAAGAATTAAAAATAATTCTATAAAATTATAAAATAAATAAAAATAAAATTATAAAAATCAATATAACTAAATACGATCTCGCCAGAAATTTTTATTTATATTTAAAATTTAAAAAACTATAATTTTTTAATACATTTTTTAACATGAAAAAATATTATATAGAAAAATATAATTATAAATTATGTAGAAAATAGATTTAAAAAATTTTTCACTTTTCAAAAAAAAACACTCTTATTATGAAGAGTCTTACAAAAATTGTAAGCCTTTTACACCAAATCATAAAAATTTTATAAAAGATCCATAATTCTACCTATAAATATTTAATAAATTAAATATATATAAACGGTAGGCTATATTGACGAAAAGTAAGAATTTTTATTTATTATAAATATTTATTTAAATAACATATTATAATTTTAGATTATATTTAGAGAAAAATTACAATATCCAAATTGAAATCTCACACAAATCGTATACTAGACTCAATACAATATTTACATTGTATAAGGATTTTGAAAAATATCCATATGATTTCTAAGCACATGATGAAGATCCGAAACGGCCTATTTGGGAGCGGCAAACACCGCCATTACATCCAAATAGTGGCGGAGAGCTTCTGTATCATACAAATATTTCAATCATTTTTAAAAATATTTTAATTAATAATATAATAATAAATTTAATATAAATATTCTATTTCTTAATTACAGTAATATATTCAATATCCTGCAAAAATAAATAATCTAAATGATGAGCCTGTAAGGGATTTAAAAACGGGCATCATTTTCTATAAATTTATAATATTATATATATAAATTGGAAAAATAGAACAGAAAAATGGAATATAATAATAGAGTAATAATTTTAAACAATTTAATAAAATTTTTTAAAGAATAAATTTTTTTTCAATGGAAAAAAAGAAAATTCAATTTATCAAGATTAATTAACTATAATGCTAATGCTGTAATTTTATTTGTTGATTTGCAAGAATTATAAAAGAATATTTTTAATATAAAATTTTTAAAATTTAAAAATATAAAATTCCTCAATTAGGAATAACGGTTATTTATCAATATAAAATAATTTAAATAACTACAAACATAGAGATGAAAAAATTAAGATAACATAAAAGTAAGCCTTATAAAGAATAATTATTTAATAATATATAAATGACAAGAATATTTAAAATCAATTTTTGGCCCTAAACATGATAAACATTTTACTCAAAAAAATAAATCGATAAAAATATTTTAAACTTCCTTCAAAATAGTAAAAAATTATATATGCTAATTTATATCTAAAATAATCTTCTCTAAAAATATAATAAATAATTATTTATTATTATTATTAAAAAATTTTTTTATTATTGATATAAAAATAAATTAAAATCTAATAAAATTGATAATTTGGCGGAACGAATGAATCATTTAATTCATATGTTTTTGCTGCTGGCAAAAGACACGATGCTAAAAATTGCATGCTTGCCCACCCGAATGCTTTGAAATAAAAAGACGTTTGTTACTATTGTAGAGAACCTTCAGTAAGAAATCGGGTCTAAAAAAACGTTGGATAGAAACAGTAGCATAAAATTTTCTGTCAAGAGCATATTTTCGAATTCATTATTTGTAAATGTGAAAAGTGTGAGTTAAAAATTTTTTTATTTATATGAAGAATAATGAAAATGAATTTAAAAAAATTTTTATATATAATTTTCAATTAAAAAATAATTAAATAATTAATAAATATAATGAATAATATTAGAATTAATATAAGAAATTTGTTATATTGGATCCGAACTAAAAAAAATTAATAGTGAAAATTATTTCCTATTTTTTAATAAAATTATTATAATTTAAAAAAAACATAATAAAAATCTTTGATTTAATGTTTTATATTGGTAAAGGTAAAATGAAGACCATTTGGACACTTGGATGATAACATGTTTCAATAAGTAATTTTAATAATATATTTAATCAAAAAATAAGAAAAATAATTTAAAGTTTTTTCTTTCAAAATTATAATATATTAAAAAATGTGCGTTAATTTTTTTATATTTTTAAAAATTAATTAAATTATATAATGATTTATTTTGTAGAAATAATTCAAAATAATATCAAAAATTTAAATATTTTTTGTATAATCCAATAAAGATGTATATATAATCAAATTAAATTTGAAAATTAATATTCTTAAAATATTTCAGTTAAATTAATTTAAATGTAATGTTTCATATTTACAGTCCAATTAAATTATTTTAATAGTAATTTGCAATTTTGTGTTCAATTAAAAATTTAAATTAAAATTAGTTATAATATTTTAGTTTAGAAATAAACGAAAAATAAATTAATACATATAAAGTAGCAAATTATAATTTACTTGTTAAATTAAAAATATATTAAAAATTAAATTTCCAGAAGAGATTGTTTTATAATATTTTTAAATTACATTCAATATGATTATAATACATACATTAAAAAAGCTAGCTAGCAATTATATATAAAAATAATTTTATGAAGTAAAATTTAAAAATAATCAATATGCAATAATTTGTATTAATGAAAAAATTTTCAAATTATATATTTTGCTACAATATCAACGAATCCTTCCTCTAACAAAATAAAAAATGGAAGAGATCAAAAGGGAAGATTATTATTATTGTGATAACAATTTTGTTAAGAAGAAAAAATTAAAAAATAAAAATTTTAATAGAAATGTAAAAAAAGAAAATTCAAGTATAAAATAAAATACATTAATTTAGAAACTAATTAAATAAATTAAAATATATTTTAGTTTGGTAAAATAAACTAACCTGATAAAACAATAATTTTTTCTTATATAAATTCAAGAGAAATAAATAAAACAGAAAATTGTAAATTATTTTTATTAATAAATTTTTTGAATATAAATTATGTTTCTTCATTTAAAAAATGTATGATTTTAATATAAGGATAAAATAGAAATTAATTATTATGGGTCGAATTATATCAATAATTTAAAAAATGATTAGAAAATTAAAAATTATTCACAACTATAACATATCATTTAATATGTTTTAAAAGAAAATGTTACAAATTAATACTGTTGATAAAAAAAAAATATTTATTAGTTAAATATTAGTTGGAAAAATGTTTTGGTTCAAAATTACGCTGATATGAGACAAAATTAAAAAATAAATTTAAAGAAAAATGCGCAGCAGCAAACTGACACAGATTGCGGAATTTTCACATTAATTATATATAAAAAATATAATAAAAAATGTTTTCTTAAATAAATTAGATAATGCATTAAAGTTGAAATTTTAAAAAATATAAAATAAATTAAATAAAAATATCAACTAATTGTATTAGAAAATCGCTGATAAAATTCAAATTGATAAGCTTAATGAAAAATTTGGAAATCCTAATATTTTATTTTCATAACTCATTTTCAGAAAAAAATAATAATTATAAGTAGGAATATCCAAAAAATTATAAATTAATTTCATTATTAATAGCATATTAAAAATTAATAAAGTTTTAAGTGATTATTTGTAAATATAAATTTTGAAAATTTATAAAATTTTATTTAAAAATTTTTTCAAAAATTATGGAGTTATAAAATACAAATCTTAAAATTAAAAAATCTCAAAGAAATGAACATAACTTTGTACAAAAAAAGAAACTGTAACTATGATTTAGCAAAAATCAAATGGACAATATTTGTTAACGCAATATGTCCTATTTCAATGCATATAGTTTCTTTCGAGAATAGAGTTTTGATTTTTTTTTGTTGAAATTTTTGCAAAAATTCGAATATCAAGGGGAGCAAATATGAAATACTAGTCAAAATTATCAAAGACTACAATCATAAAATTTTTTGAATTTTGCAAACATCAAATGGACTTTCCGATGTTTGTGTGTAATGATATTATCCCAGAAAATTTTTGAAAAATAAAATTACTTATAAAAAAGATGAAAAGTAAAAAGAGTTCTATTAAAAATCTAACCAAAATTTGAATATAAATAAATTCGAAAATTAAATTAAAATAAAATAAAATTGATGCAAAATGAAAATTAGATCCAAACGTGGCATTTTTTAATGATTTTGTCTAATGGATTAAAATGAATTTAAGAGGAGGTTTGAATTGTGATGAAAAGGAAGGTTATTTAGAAATAAAATAATTAAGAATTATCTTAATAAATTGCGTCACAAGATGATTATAATTAAAATGAAATTATTTTTAAAAATAATTACCCAGCATATTAGGTTGGATATAATCGAAAAAACTGCAAGAAATAAAACTCTCCAAGAACCGGATTTAGCCTGAATGAATTTAAATAAAACAATGAAAATGAAAAGGAAAAAAAGTTAAAAAAATAAAATATATGATATTAAATATGATAAAATTCAATTAAATTTTTTTTTATCTTAAATTATTGAAAAAAAATTTTATTCTGAATAAAATCAATTATAATGGTACTCTTAAAAAAATTTATTTTCTAATTAACGAGTAAATCATGAAGAGAAAGATAATTATCAGCTCACAACACTGTTCCACAATGTGTTTAAAAATAAGCAAATTTACCAAATTTAATTATGTTAAAATTTAAAAATTAATTGAGAAAATTAAACTCATTATTATAAAGAAACAATACCTTATAAAAATAAATTCTATGGAATGTTTGAAAGAATAAAAGAAGCAGAAGAGAGTATATATTAACTTTAAATTAATGATATTAATTTAATAATTATCAAATAATTAAATTGGCAAAAATATCTTTATAATATATTCCTGAAAACATTTTTTTTATTATTAAATCACTTTTATAAAAAAATTAAACGAATACAGAATGTATTATATAAAAAGAAATATGCAATTCAAAACAATTGTTAAAAAAAGAAATATTCTATTAGGAAATTCTTAGAAGAAATTTTCAAGAAAATTAATCAACCAAACAACATCATAATAATTATGAATGTTATCAGTCGGATATAAAAATTTTTATCGTTAATATTATTTAAAATAAAATATGCAAAAAATAAATTATAGTTCAGAATTTAAATATTTATATCAATTTATTGTTTTTACTAGAATAGAGATAAAGAAAATTTCTAATGTGAAATTATTGAAAAATAAAGAAAGAAAAAGTGAATTAATATAATTTCTTAAAAAATATAAGTAAAATTCAAATAATAAATTGTTAAAATTAATTAATATTAAATATAAATTTGAAATTTATAAAGAAGCCGATTCAATTTAATTATTAATTTATGATAGAAATATTTTCCATAAAAATACATTAAAAATTAATAAATAATAATGTTTTAAATTAAGTAAGAATAAAATTTTTTGTAAATTTTCGATATATCTTAAAAAGATAAAAGTAAAATTGAAAAAAACAATTCTAAAATCTGAAGTTATTCAGACAAAAATTTTATAATAATTGAAATGAATAAATTTTAGAAGAAAAATTTTATTTTTAGAAAAGTTGTTTAATCAATTCTTTTAGCTTTAATTTATTCATAATTAAAAAAAGAAAATAATTACCTTTTTAAAATTCCCAAGTTGAAATTAATTTATTTAAAAAAATTAATAAAAATTTATTTTAATTTAAATGAAAATTTAAATGAATGAGAAGAAAAATATATTTTTTTTCGTTAGAAAATATTATAATTTAAATAAAACTTAAATGCTTTCAATTACTCATTCAGTCTATTCATATATAACTATAATTTTATTTTATTAATGCTTTTTTATGCAATAATAATTCAAGAAAAAATTTTAAAATTTATTGTAATAAATTATTGTTAATAATAAAAATAATTTACAAAGGAGAATAAATATATCATTAATAGTAAAAAATTTAAAAATAAAAATTCTTAGTGAAAAATATTTAGAATTTCAATTATATTGTGATGTTCAAAAGTTATTAAATAAAAATAAAATTCAAAAGCGAAAAAGATAATAATATTTAATGAAAATAAAAAAAGGTTTTGCTGTTGAAAATAAATAATTTCTATATAGAATGGAAAATAAATTATTAAAAAATCAACAATTAAAATTAATAATTTATTAATAAGCGACGACAATGACTATTAAATTCCATAATTGAATGAATTAAAATCATTTTGAAAATTCAAAAATTATTATAAACTAAAATTAAATATAAGGATAACAGAGCTAAGGAAAAATTTACTATACAATGATTGAAAAATAGTGTGCAATTCAGCACCTAAAATATATTAAAAATAAATTTAAAATAATCAATTATCAAATAATTTGATATACTTTTATAATAATTATATCAAAAATTTAATAATATAATGAAAAAGTTGATTGATTAGTAAAGATTGATGATTTGGATTATTAATAAAATAAATTTTAAAAAATAAAATATTTATTTAAAAATAACATTTGAAAAATTTCTATAAAAAATTAATTAATAATAATATTATAGATGATATGAAGCCAATTAGACCTGCAACTAAATTTTGAAATAGCCAGCAACTTTGCAAATTTTTATCATATTTTCAGTAAGCTGAAGATAAAATATGATAAGCAATTGAGCAGAAACATAAAATGAAATGAATGCCATTGCATGAATTTTATTTATTAATATAAATTAATTAGATGAAAAGAAAAATTATTTATATTAAACTAAATCGATGAGAAATTTATAATTAAAAATATGGTGAAAAAAAATGTAAATTATTTTTAAAAAAATATTCAAAAAATTAATGATGTGAAATGCACCTTAAAATTAATATTATAATATAAATTAAATAATTTTCGTCCGAAATCGATTTCAAGCTACAAAATAAAAATTTTTTAATTTAATTTTATATAATTTGGAGGGGATTACTTTTTTTTTGTTTTTGACCATTTATTGAGTTGGCTATGGAAATAAATAAGCGGTTTTAAAAAATTAAAAGATTTAAATAAACAAATAATTTCTTATTGAAGATCGCATGACGCCTTAACAGATGTAGTAAAAATTTTTTTTTAAGGATTATAAAGATAGTTTAAAATAAATAGATTTTTTCTTATGATAATAAATATTTAATTAATAAAATATCATATATATTTATATGAAAAAATATTCTATGTGATGTATATTCATTTATAAATTTTAAATTTTACTGCTATAAAATAATTTTTTTTGAAAATCATAAATTTTAGACAAATAAACTAAACTTATTTTAACTTGATATTTATAGAGAAAAATTAAAAAAAATTTTTTCTTTCGAATATAATAAAAACTTCAAATTTTAATAACGTTTTAACCAAAACAAATCTTGTATCTATACTCCAATTTGAGCTAGATATCTGGCAAATCGAAAATTGTAAAAAAATCTTAGTATTCAAAAAGTTCGATTTTATCAAATTCAATTTTTTTCATAAAATGCCTAATAATTGCCTCTTAGCGTAGATGACAAAATCCATTAGCTAATTACAACATATCAAGAAGTGAATGTAGCAAATCGAATTATAAATTAAATAGTATAAATCGAAATATTTTTATTCTTCATGATAAGCAATTTGGCAAATTTTCATGTTTTCTTTCTTCATTTCTGTATTTGGCTCATCAAGCCATGTAATTAAATAAATTTTAATAGTATTTTATTATAAGAATTTATGAGTATAAAATTTCTTTTGAGGAAATTATTTAAAATAAATAATTAAAATAAATTTCTATTCAAAATAATATGATATTTAAAAATACGACCCTAAAAATGACAGCACAGATTTTTAATCTACCTTTCATGCTTAGAAATATATTAATATAAATAAATTCTGATGTAAAATTGTCAAATTTCTATATTATTTAAAGTTATTAGAAAAATATAATTACAATAAATTCCTCAAAATTCAACTAAAAAGCTAAGAAAAAAATTTTTAAAAATTGTTTTTATTAAAAAATCTTAAATAAATATTAAAAACATACAAAAAATTATATTGATCAAAAAACGCATTCTAAAACACTGGAATGTCATGTGTAAAAAATTTATTATTTTATGAAAACTTAAAAAATATATCTAAAATATCCCTGTGAAAAAAATTGAACAAAATATTAACTTTTATTTTAGATAATTCTTATTTAGATTATTAAATAAAAATAAATATATTTCTAATTATATGAAATTAAATGCTATTTGATTATAATTTGAATTTAATAAGAATTTAATTTACAATTAATTTATAAGATAAATAAAATACTAAATGTATGATTGCGGTAGTTTTAATCATTTAAAAATTTATCAATTTAAAAAATTTTTATAAAATTGATTTTGCGGCCAGAAATTCAAGTCTTTTAGTCAAATTGACATATTAAATTATATAAACAATACATGAAAATAAAAAATTAAAACAATTATTGTCAAATAAAAATTCCATAATTTTATATAATGAGAAAAAATTTTAAAAAGTTTCCTGTCAATTAATAATTTAATTGGAAAAATTAATTTGATATAAAATAATTTTCATTGAATTCGACTGGAATTGTAAATAAAGTATTTAATAAAATTGATTAAAATTTTTGAGGCAATTTGTATGTTGGAGAAAAAACAAGATGAAAAATGAATCGACACAAACTGAATTAATCATATTTTTAAGCATTTGTTTTTTCTTGTATTCATCTTCATTTTGTTTTTAAGACTGATATCTATGAAATTATATTTAGAAAAAATTATAAAGAAAGTAAAGATTTTTGATAAAATTAATTAATACAAAGTATTTTATCTATATATCTCAGGTCAAAATCTCCTTCAAATGCAAGATTTGTTGTTATATCATTCCGTGAAATTAAAAATAATTATAAAATAATTTTTATTAAAAAAATTAAATATTAAAAAATTTAAAAATAAATAACGATTAAAAAACTTATAATTACATGATTTTAAAATAATTGTAGAAAAATCTTAATAATTATAATAGATTAATTTTTAAAATTTATTTTTCATAAATTTTAAAATAATTGATATTTTTAATTGCAAAAAATAGGATTATCTTTATAAAAATTAACTGTTTATAGAATTATATTTCGCATATAATTTAGAAGAATAGAACAATTATGTAAATTGATGTATGAAAAAAATATAAATTTTTACTTTAATAGAATTTCAATTGTACAGATCATATTATAATAGAATAATACATCATACCTGAAAATCAATTAAAAAATTTATTATCTTCTTACAAATTTTGGAATATTTTTAAATATTAATAAAAATTTTTCATTAGAACTCAAATATTAAAATGGTCCTTCAACAGTAGTCCATTTCTTCATTGTATACATTTTTATGGAACTTGTTTAAAAATATCAAAATTGTACTGAGATTTTTATTCTTAATTGAATGTTTATATGTAAATATCTTTGAAATAAAATTATTGGAATTAAAAATTTAACAAAATAATGAAAATATATCAGAACATAAATTGATTGAAATTTATATGCTGAAATTTAGCAATTATTTCAAATTCATAATGTTTTTATTTTTATGAAAATTATTTTAAAAAAGGGATAACATTAAAATAATAATTATATTATTGGCTTGCCTTTCTTGGCCTCCGTAAACTTATAAATTATTTGACATTGCAATCAGATAGTGAGATGTTGTTG